>JAPKLW010001388.1:161955-208934 GCA_026898455.1 Plectranthus barbatus | reverse complement strand
AATTCTGCATTTAATATATTTTTATTGAGACTTCCATCCGGATTTTTCTAGTTCAAGCTCAATTAACCTACTTCCAGCTGGATTGTTCGACTTCCATCACAATTACAATAAAAAATATTTGAATTAATTCTGGATTTAATATATTTTAATTCCGACTTCCATCCGGAATTTAATAGGATTTCCAGCTTCTTGACGTATTTCCAGCCTCATTTCATATGACTTCCATTCGAATTATTAGTCGAAGGATTTATTAAATATATTTTTTCCCATTTTGCAGAATATGATTTAATATATTTAAACACGACTTCCAGCCGGATTTATTCGAGTTCCAACTGGATGTGCATTTCCAGCCGAATCTTAAATATTCAACTACAAATATTATATTAAATTATGAGGACTTATCTAAAAATAATTAAAAAATGAGTTGTGTCAAAAAAAATTAATAAAGAATGAATCCGTTACACAGTTCACACAAATCAAGAGAAGTGATGTTGTGATTAAGACATTTTAACCTAAAAAATTTCACTTTTGCTATTTTGTGGAGTTTTTCATAACACTTGCTATACATTGGTTTTGCTTTTTAATTTTTGCTATTCCAGATTTTACCTCTAATTTTAATGTGAAATGATTTATGTTCATAATATTCATTTTACAAAAAAATGATCATAAACAAAGTGCTTTTAACCACGTTGCTCTGAGGTAATGATATTTTAATTTGAGGAAAATATAAATATATTTAAAAAATAATTATTATTTATTTAATAAATATTTTTTTATTTATTAATTTATATATAAATATAAATAGACAAATAAATAAAACTAAACAGTCCCGCACATCGTGCGGGTGTCATACTAGTGCTTTTATAAAAGCTGAAACTCATTCCTCAGAATTATTGTCTCTAGATGATTTCTTCTTTTATTTTCTTATGGACTCCACCATTTTTTTAAAATAATTTATTAATTTGTATATCACCCAGATCATTTGGGTCTTGTGATTCTTGAAAGTCATCATACCCGAGCATGTCCTCATTTTCCGGTTGCTCTATCAATTGAAATTTTATGGCTTCAATATAAACTGTATTCACCATTGTTTGATATTGGTTGTCCTTAATCATTGTAACTAAAACAACTCAAATAGTATATTGATTTCATTAATTTTTTTTTTTACAAAATCGACTCATACAAAAATTTTATATTAATCATTATAGGGCATCTATCCTATTTTATTGTCAATGTGCGATATTTAATATCTTTGAATTTGTAACCCTAATTCTGAAAATATCCCAAATATTCTGGTATGTGCGCTATTACACAAATAAACGTTGTTTCTTGCATGCCAATAATCTAAAATCAGTCGTTTAAAAAAAATTGTTTCGTCCATATAGAAAAAAGATTTGATGCACAATATTTAAAGTTAATCGGTGAATTATGCATATAGAAATACACGAACACGATATTGTATGGTGAGTGATAAGTTTATCATGTTTTCGAAACATTTAATTTTGAAGATTTGAAACGGTTGAATTATTTTATTATTAGTGAAATTCTACTTCCAATCAAAAAAATGTCATGTTTTGATGCACGTACAAAATATTTTCCGCCGAGTCAAATGAGCAGACACTTTAACTGAAAAGCACGTTTAAAAAAATAAAAACAACTTAAATAATCTAATTACATATAAAATGTTTAAATATTTTTGTAGTTGAAGCAAAATGCATTTAGAATTGACAGTAATTATAAAAATCACATTTTCTTTTTAGTTTCTCTAGTATCTTTGAAATACTTTCTTTGTATTTTTTTTTAGCAAAAACACCCCGTAGGGCGGGGGATTAGGCCAGATCCCCAACCTGTGTATATCATAAGTCAAAAATCTGGCATGATCCTGTAAGAACCCGACCAAAAATAGGCCAAGTCCGACCAAAACCAAAACATGTACAAAATATTCATCAACAACACCAAAATCACCCTAAACTTACCCACATCACAGGTGAGAAACCTAGAGAAAATATATAAAAAAAACAGAATACAATTTGAAAATAGCCAATAATGGCTATCCCGAAGAGAAAATATAAGCCTATCAACTGAGGACGAAACAAGAAATAACAATAACAATCTCAAATGAAACCAACTAAGCATAACGAAATATGAAGTTGGGATAACCCAACTGATCCATACGAATGAGAGAAGCCAAATACCGAGGAGTTGTCGCCTCATCATATCTAGTAAACTCCGAAACCTGGGAACCTCTCCTAGCAAGGAAATCAACTACTCGATTCCCCTCACGGTGGATGTGCGAGAGTCTAACGGTGATACCTCAAAGAAGCAATCTAATCCGAGCAACAGTATGTCAAGTCTGGGTCGGAACATGTCTCTGCGAAGAAAGTAAAGAAATGACAGCAGCAGCATCCATCTCAATCCAAATATGAGACGAAAGCTGAACAACAAGCTGAAGACCATGAGCAAGCGCCCGGAGTTCAGCATCAAAACTAGATCCAGCAGAAAGAGGGACATAGAAGGCAACCAGGAGACTGGAAGTGTGATCCCTAACCAGCCCCCCACCTGCCGCCATTTGAAGAACATCATCAAAAGATCCATCAGTGTTGAGCTTCATCCCAAGGAGCTTGACTTGGTAGCCAACGAATCATCCTGGACCTCAAGGACCGAACAAAATCTCCAGCAACTGGCATAAAATCAACCTGGGGATGACATCCTGACCAATGAACCGGAAGTAATTTCTTCGCCGCCACAAGTAGCTGAAGGTGATGAGTAACCTGCCAAATCACATGAGAAGCAAGAAAAGGAACACCACGATGTTTATGGCTATTCCTTTCAGTCCAAATAAACCAACAGATCAGACACAGAACAAGAAAACTAATATGCATTGGGGCAGCCCTAGGGAAAAGACCGCGCCAAGCAGTAAGAGTGTGTGCAATGTTCAGATATGTAATAGTGTGTGCACGTGTAGAAGGAAATCACAACACAAAATATGCCCAAAATGTTCTAGTATCTTTGAAATACTTTCTTTGTTTACATCGACCTTTTTCTTTCTTTATTAAAAAAATATTATAAAAATGAGAATAAATGTAGAATTTACCATTCCCTTTTATCTCACACAATCACCTCTCTATTATTTATTTTACACCTTTTCATTTTAATAATTTAATTTCATAAGTGACAATAATAAAGGTTTATGTAGCAAAATGGGTGAGAATAAATCGGATCAGGTCAGGGCCTAGTACAATTTGTAAATGCTTTAGTCTAGCTTACTTATATATATACAATAGGTCTTCAAAAGGCTTAAAATTTGACTTGCTTAGCTAAATTTGATTTTTAACCAACTTAAAACTTATTAAATTTTATTTTATATTTATAATTTATATTTTTAGCCTACTTAAAATCTATCTAATTTGACCTGAGATGTTATAAACTTGGCGGAAGGCCATCATCGGATAATCCTATCTATTCCCAATCTCACTTCAATGGCAAATGGTGAAAAGTGAAAACATACGGGTATTACTACTGTGCGTGTGCGCCCACCAATACATTCTTACAGCCTATATGGGACCCACGTGGACCAATGAAAAAAGTTGCTCGGAAAGGTACAAGGATTTGTGGAGTCAATGGGACCTACGCCCTAGTTTTAGTTTTAACGCTTTGACAGCCAAGGACATCATTTTCATAATATAGCACTTTCACCCCTCCCCGCTCTTTAGTTTTGCGAAAAACTCCAAATTTTTAACTCAAAAATATCTACTTCCCCTAATTGCAAGTATAGTTGTTAAACATATATATAATTGATAGTTTGCTAGTTTATTCTGCTTTTAATATTATTTATAAATAAATATATTATTTTAAATTATTTTTTTAGTTTGAGCATAACATCAATCTTATAATAATAGATAAATTAATATATCTAATTGTCATTTAAGTTGCATATCATGTAAAACAATATTAATCTTATGACAATATCTTCTACACTAGTGTCAATTACCGAAAACAATGCATAACTATTTTTGGAAGCTTCATTTTGTAATATACATAATTAGTGGTGGCCAAACCGGCTGAACCGGCCCGGAACCAGCCCGGCGGTTCCACGGTTCGGAACCGGAACCGTCAAAACGGTTCCGAACCGGAACCGTAACCGTATGTAGACGGGCCGGTTCAGGTTCAAGGGTTTAACCGGAACCGGCGGTTCCAAACCGTGGAACCGGCCCCAAAATTAAAAATATATATATATATATTTTAAACGGTCCGAACCGCCGGTTTCGGTTCCGAACCGTTGAACCGGCGGCACGAAATTTAAAAAAAATTAACCGTTGGGAACCGACGATTCCGGTTCGGAACCGCCTGAACCGGCCCAACGGCTATTTTTTTTTTAAAATGTAACCGTTGGTTCGGAACCGCCGGTTCCGTTTCCGAACCGGAATTGTAATGGCTAATCAACGGCTATTTTTTAAAAAAAATAATTAAAAAATATTTATCGACGAATGATACCGCAACACGTGGCACCGAACCGCCGGTTCAGAACCGGAACCGGCGGTTCGGCCGATTTGAAAAAATGCTCAAAATTTTCCTATAAATACCCCCCCTTCCTTCAACATTTTTCACACCTCAATCTCAATTCTCTCATTCTATTCTCTCAATTACTCTCAATTACTCTCTTTTTCAATTAATTCTTGCAATTTCTCTTTCAAATTTCCATTCCAAATCCATTCTCTCAAATTTCAATTATGTCTTCAAGTCGTGGTCGTGGTGTTGGTGGTGCCGACAATAGGGGCAAGTTCATAGCTAGAGATGATAATACTAGAGGTCCACCTCGTCAACGTCGTCGTGGTGTTCATATTGAAAGCTCTCCTAAATCTCAATACGATGATAACATCACTTTGTCATTGAGTGATGATGAAGATCTTCGTGAAACTCAAGTACGAGCCGATGAGGAGTATGCCCGACAATTGCAACATGAAATGCGATTTCGTGAGGCATTGGAAAATGAAGCCAACGAAGGTGTTCCCCCCCCCGAGGCCGAGGTAAATGAAGAAGATGATGATTTCGATACAAATTTACGTCCAAAAGCTTTGAAATCCGATCTTTTCACAAAGCACTTCCAAAAAATTCGTTCGAAGGAGCAAAAGAAAGGTACGTGGTGTTTTAAATTCTTATACTTATTTGAAATTTTATTTCAAATTCTTATACTTATTTTAAATTTTAATTATGATATCTAACTAGAAAAATATAAAATTATAGGTGCTCCCGAACAATTTGATCTATATTGCAATTATTGCCCTAAGAGATACAAATTCGCCGCCGGTGGTGGATATGGAACATATCAACGCCACATAAAGGTGAAGCATCCCATGGAGTTTGGCTTGTCTAAGGGTCAAACTCAATTAAACCAAGGTGCATTTTCTACTTCCCAAGGTACGTCTTCCTCTTCCGCTCTTCATAAATATGATCCGATAGAATCTAGGGATTCATCATCGTCATGGGTTTGTGTAGAGAGTTTAGCTTTTCAATTAATGGATAAAGCAAGATTTGAAAAATATATACATCCGCTTCAACCTCTTCAAAAAGGAATTCCACGCTCAACTATGGTGCGTGGAATAAGAAATAGAGTTAGACAATATAGATTGACTTTACGCAATCAATTTAAAAAATTAGATCATAGGGTTTCTATTTGCTCCGATATTTGGGATGATTGTAGATCCGAACATCATTATTTAGGTGTAACCGTTCATTGGATAGATTCCTCTTGGAATGTAAATAAAAGAATAATTGCATACCGAAAATTTTATGATCCTCATACGGCATCAAATATAGCACGTTTATTAATAAAAATAGCTCACCAATATAAAATAAACGACAAAATATTTTCTATTGGTTTTGATAATGCAAGCAACAACACCGCATCAATAAGGGAGCTTATTTTGGAGTGCAATCCGGTCCTCGGAGGTAAGTTTTTCCATTGTCGTTGTATTACTCATATTCTTAATTTAGCCGTTCAAGATGGAATGAAACTTTATACTCATTCAATCCAACCTATTAGGGCTGCAATTTTATGCATACATAGTCATAAAAAAATTGCAAAAAAATGGGCTTCTTTTTGTGCTACTCATGGAGTCCGAGCAAAACGTTTTCCAACCGATATTTGTCATAGGTGGAATGCCACCTATGAAATGCTTAATGCTACTTTTAAATATAAAGAATTATTAGTACAATTTTTTAGAAGTGATGATTATGGTATTAGTTTGCATTTATCTCATTGGAATGCATGTACTAGTTTGCATGAATTGTTAAAATCTTTTTCTAACGCAACTAAAGTTTTATCCGGTGTTTATTATCCCACTAGTTCTAAAGTTTATATCATTGTTGTTATATTGCTTGTCAATTTAATCAATGTAGTTTCATACCCGAATTAAGGCATATAATATTTGATATGGTTGTTAAATGGTTAAAATATTTTAGGGAGATTCCCTCCGTATTTTTAATTGCTAAAGTATTTGATCCTTGTATTAAATTAGATGGTGTTTATTCTTTTATTGATACATATTATACCGTTTTATCAACCTTAGCATTTATAGGGCCCGACGAAATTATTCCTTTAGAACAATTGAACCTCCCTTCCGTCGATGCAGTTGAATCCCAACTTAGTACAACATTACGTGAAGCTTTCGATTCATTTTGTATCACATATAGCCACTTAGTTCAAATTAGATCTACCTCTAGGACAACTAGTTCCGGCCAAACTAGTGCTAACCCCTTGTTAGCTAGAATTCATAATATTATGTCTCAAAACCGTCCGTCTAGTTCGCAACAAAGCGAACTAGATGTTTATTTGGCGGAAATGTATGTTGGTGGTGATTGTTTGCAGCCTCAAGATGAAGAAGATGAGAACGCTCCACAAGAGGTTGATATTCTACTATGGTGGTCAAGGCGACAACAACAATACTCAATCCTAAGTACGATGGTGAAGGAGTTCTTAGCCGTCCCCGCATCAACGGTTGCCGTGGAACAAGCATTTAGCTCGGGTGGCTATATGTTGGATGAAAGAAGGTCCAACTTGACACCGGCCAATTTGGAAGCACAAGTTATACTTAAAGATTGGAAATATGCCGAAGATCGAGAACAACAACCGGATTGGAGGCACGTCTTCGACGACGAGGATGCTTACAACTCCAAAGCAAGCGCGGCAAGTACTAATGCTTCCGATGGCCTAGGTGATGCGGATTTCGACTCCAATTAAAGGTAAGTAAGGTAAGAGAACTACGTGGGCTTTGATTCCCTTAATGAAAATTAAGGGATACGTAGGCAACTTAATTTTAAGGTAAAAAATTAAGTGCAAGCCCTTTTCAATTAACCCCTCCCCTCCCCCCTAATTATTAAATTTTTTTTTAATTTTTTGGAATTTGTTTGTTTATAGTTTTAATTTTCAATTATTGTAATAATATTAATTCTTCAATTTTGTAATTTGTATAACTTGTGTAGTTAAAAAATAATATACAATTTTGTAATTTGTATAACTTGTGTAGTTAAAAAAAAAATTGTAAATATACATTCATCATTGTAACTTGTAAGTTTAAATTTGTAATCTTAATTTATAATATTCCTTATATATTTTTGTGTTTATTTAATTTGTGTACAAAGTAAAAAATAATATACAATTTTTTTGTACAAACCAAATATTACTCAAAGGAACAAAATACTTTTAATTACAATTTTTTTGTACAAACCAAATATTATATTTCAAATAAAATAAATAATTAAAATTTTTTAAAAAAAAAAAGGGGGTGAACCGCCGGTTCGGAACCGGAACCGGCTGGAACCGTCTGGAACCGGAACCGTAACCTTCTTGCCACGGGCCGGTTCCGGTTCCATTTTTCCGGAACCGTGGAACCGGCCCGTGGCCATCACTATACATAATCCATCTAAGAATACGCTTTTATATTGATACAATAATGTCCATCATGAATAGATGTTTATGTGCCTATGACTTATGTAATAATAACTTAGAGGTGTTGAAAATAATTAGAAGTAATCTCACTACCAATATTATATTATCACATCAGCCTATTGACACAGTAACTCATGCCCTGCTTTACATATATCAAACAAAAATAAATAGTAAATACTAATTATAATATATTGTAATTACATATTTTTCAAATATGTTATTAATTATCAAATATATTGTATAAATATTTCTGAAAAACTCCTTTTGAGAAGAATTTAAATATATGCAGATATAGATGTTATTAACAAGTTCCTTTCTCTAAGCTACATTTGTATGAAGTGTGTGATCTCATTATACTTGATCGAACAATTATCTTTACAATTCATTACTAAAATTACTTTAAATTTATAAAATTGCTCGAAAGATCTATAAATTCAAAGAAAAATGTGACTGAAGTAATTTGTGCTCACCACATGCATGCATTGGGCTTGTTAACCTTGTGAATCCTGGAAATCTTTTACAATAGACTCTATTATATACTCCCTCCGTCTCAATATAATAGTCATATTTCAAAATGGCACAATAATCAATATTTGTGAGTGTAGTGAAATTAATATTTTATTGGTGAGTGTAAAAAAATTTGCCATTTTAAGAAATGGGACTAATAAATGGGACAAACCAATAAAGAAAGTGGGACTAATAAATTGGGATGGAGGGAGCATTTTTTAAATAATAAAAATATATAAAATTAAAAAAAATTATTCATCTCTATTATTAGCCTCTTTATATCATATTTTTCTTATTTTCAATCGTTTTTTTATTCATAAAAATAGTTTCTCATAAAATTATTGAATCACTATTATATAAACAAAATAAATTTTAATTGGGGCTGAAGTTCCCTTACCCCTACTTAAATCCATCCTCATTAGATTATAGATTTACAGTGTTTGTGTATTGTGTACGTGACTTTTTTTACAGAATTAAGTTATAATATTAAATTTGGATTAAAAAAACTCGATTTTAAATATTTGATTCAGTGAAAGATAAAAAAAAAAACACCATCAAAATATAAAATATTTGATAACTATTATGATTGATTGCCGTGGCGGAGAGATCACACTTCGAGCAAATGAGGAAAGGATCACATTCAAGCTCTATACAAGCCGGCAACAATCCGAATGCTTCAGAATTACCTCCAGAAAAGAAGTTGATGAAGTAGAGGAAGAGGAAGCAAGTGAAGAATTTGAAGAAGACCAAGCTGCTCAAAGATGGGAGCGAGGGAACGAGGTGGCAAAATTGTCAATTACACCGTTTCTTCCCGAGCTCACTGCTGTCATCCAAGATCGCTGGGTCTACATGGTGAATTCCCAAGGAAGGCGAGTGCGTTCTAGCCCGCCCTGATTCTGAGAAGAGGTACCGTCGAGCTACGACGTTAACTAAAGCACTTGTTGGGAGGTAACCCAACTTTTACATGCTTTCTTTTTAATTCATGTTATTTCTTTTCGATTCTCGTTTTTTTATTTCCGATTGGTGTGTTTAACTTTTATTTCAGATTTCTGTTTATGCTTTATTTTATGTTATTTTCGAAAAAAAAATTTAACAGGGAGGATTTACCTCTGTCTCGATCGACAGTCCCCCCTGTCAATCGAGATAGAGGTCAGCACAGAGCAGTCGATAGAAGTCTCTGTGTCGATTGACACAGAGTGCCAGCATCACCAATCCCTTCGTCGCGATGAGCCGATTCCTTCGGTGGATAAAAAAGTTGATGTCTGAGATCAATAGTCAGGTACCAGTTCTATTTCATGACTGATTTTCAAACTTTTTCTTACTCTCCGAGTTCGAAATAAGTTTGGGGGATGTGGACAAGAAATTCGAACTATCTATCCCTTTACTTGCTTTATTTTTTATTATTATTGCATTATTTGAATTGGTGTGTTTATTTAACTTTTGCCTAGAAAAAAAATATAGATATTATGTTGAGAAAATTTTTGAGTAATTGAACCCTCTTGCATTATATGTGAATTTGGAATCGATCTTAGTTGAGTTGATTTGATTTCGATTGTGGTTGATTTGCCTATGAATGTAGAATACCGCATGATAGGATCTGATTGAAACTTACACTTGCATGATGTTTGAGTGGATTGAAATTGACTAAGGAAGAAATTTTTGAACCCAAGTGAGTTTTTGTGCCTTTGTTGTTCATGAGAGATTCGCATGTATGTTTTCGTTTATCAAGAATTTGCTTGTGTTCTGTTTCGAGACTGCATAGTGTGCACAAGGATAGGAAATGATCTTAGGCCATATTTGTTAGCCAATTAATCACAAACACTGTCCCTTTTAATATTTTATCCTTAGTCTACCCCTTTGAGCTTTACTTATTTTTTTGTCTTGTCTATAAGATTTCTATGATTGTAAGGATGTTTTTGTCTTGTCTATGAGATTGTGGGAAGAATAAGGGTGGAATATTTGAAAGATGATGAGAAAAATTTATAATTGGTATGCAAAGAAAATAGCTCTAAAAAAATGATTTATGTCCTTATAAGCTCAAATGATTAAACAAAATTTTTAAGAGCATAAAAGGACTAGAGAAAAACGAAGAAGAAAGAAAGAGCTAATTATGGTTTGAATTGTAATATTTAAGGAGATGGGGTAGATGTTGATAGATGGTGATTTTGATATATTGAGAGTCGCGAACTCAATATTTTCTTTTTAGTCACTTGGCCATATTTCCCTACCTTATCACAAAAAGCCTACATTACAACCCTTTCAAAGTCCTTTATGATTCTTGAATTGTGTGCACAAATAAGCAATGGAGATTTTAGAACTCTTACAAGCCTATGGTATAAATTTCTTCATACATGTTGTGAGTGCTTTCACTTGAAATCCAAACACTTGTGTGAATGAGCGATACACTTTCTTGTGAGTCTTCCGAAGTTGATGAATATCTTATCTCTTTCAATTGCTTATGTGATGTGGATTGATGAACCTTGATTGTGATGAATCTTGTGAGGCATTGCACTTTCAACTGCTTGAGATTTCTTTTCTTCGATTAAGGACAATCTTATATTCAAGTTTGGGGGGTTTGATAAGCTCATATTATTACTCACTTATCTATATTTTTCTTCATTGTTTTAAGTGCATTTTATTATGTTTTTAGTTATTTCTGTGCATGAGACTACTTTAGAGGATGCTATGTCGTTCATGGTCGGTTTTGTAGGTATTTAGGGCAGAAAAGAGGTGAAATGGTGGAAGAGCCGAGTTACATGGAGTGCCGCTTCCATTGACGCACGGGTAGTCGACCAGAGATGGAAGACAAAGCCAAAATCCCAAAGTAGGATCTCTGTGTCGATCGAAATTTATCCTGTCGATCGACAAAGAGGTTGGATGTCGATCGGAGACACGAACAAAGCAAGGAGCTCGACACATGCGTCCCTGTCGATCGACAGGGAGTGCAAGGCTGGAACTCGACACAAGGATCAACCCGGATTTTGACCATGACTTGTGTGTCGATCGATAGGCTCCCTGTCGATCGACACAGAAGTCCGACATGGATATTTTCACCTGTTTTTGCTGTTTTTGTTATCTTAGCCCAATACCTAATTAGGTCTTTTCTCTCCTCTATAAATACTTCTCATTAGGGCACGAATTTCAGATATCTTTTATGTATTATTGCATTTAAAATATTTTAGCATTGGAGTTTTTACAAGACATTGAAGGTTCCTCTTCAATTTTAAGGTATTCTATAATATGTTTTCTTTAATTCTAGTCATGTTTTGTGGCTAGAACCCTAACAGGTTCTAGGGTTATGATTTATCTTTTATGATGCATGTTAATGTAGGGTTTTCCCGTGAACCGAATCACCAAAACCAATTTGAACCGGATCGATTTATGGATATTGTGCACAATCAAATAAAAAATAAACCCTAGCGTGCTCCTATGAATTTGATTACCAGAATTGTGGATTGAGGAATTACCGTTATTCCGTCGAGTCTGATCCGATCTTTTGCGTTTGAATTTCCAACTTTAATTCAACCACGCAATCCGATTTTATCTGCGGAAACAGAAATTAGAACCCTAATTTCTTAGATAAAAATTGAAAATCAAAAGAGAAAGAAAAAAATTTGTTGTTCTCCAGATTAGATCTTCAGATCTGTATCTCGGTGCGTTCAGATCTGCTACTGGTGAGGACTCCACAGATCTGTGCTTTGAGGAGGACCTGAATTCAAAAATTCTCCTACTTTTTCTTGAACAGGATCGGCGCCCCTCTCTCTCTCTCTAGGTTTAGGGTTTTTCAACTGTGTTACAACTTATGAGAGAGAGTTGTCTATTTATAGACCTAGGGTTGTAAACCCTAATGGGCTCCTGGGCTCAATTCAGCACACTTTTCTTGGGCCAGACCTGGGACCTAATGCAAATAATAAAGTGGGCCTATAAATTAATTAATTCTCATGTCACAACCCAGGACACAATTAATTAATTAATATTAATTCTTTTTCACCACAGAATTAATACTGACCTACCCCTTTATTACCACGTTATGAGAACGGGCTGCATTAATTGAGAATCCTCATATTTAAGGTTACCGGACATTCATTAATTAATTGGAGCTTGTGACAAGCTCTAACTACAATTAATTAATATCTTATTATTCCTGAATAGTACCACTCAATCCTTATCACTCGTGCTTGAACTTAATCAGCCTGCAGGACTTTGGCACGATGAATGTTATTGAGCTCCTTAGGGAATGTCCCCATCCTATTACTCGGATATGGTTACCTAAACCCAGTCTCAGGCGGTACTACACGAATTGCTGTTACCCAAGATGCGGATATACGAGCACGTTACTCAGGCTCTCCACCATGGCAAGTCAAAGCAACATTCAACCCGTGCAAACTCCTGAACCTTCGTTAGGGTTTGGACTCAATCAATATAACGAGATATTGTATTCGCTGATGTCAGACAGACGAATACATCTCACTGCGGTCCATCAATACACCACCTCTGCGTACCAGCATGTCAAGTAACCAAGACAGACTACTTATTCCGACAATGCCGCAGCCATCCGGACAGACGTATCCTCATACACTGTCTCAGTTGTGATCAGGTTTATGTCTCACTAGGTCAAGTGATCATATTGTCTTCTGCGATCTACAATACGCCGTATGATCGTCCCTATCGGTGAGACAAAAGGATACCATTGTTCATACATGTAAGATTGTTAACAGATAGGAGAAATAAACCGTTGTATACTCATTATAATAAATGATTTCAGTATACAAAACTCATCATGTTAATTGATATCAACTCTTAAGCATGGTTTAATTCTCTAATTTAATTTAATAATCTAGATTAAAAGAAGGACCGACAGGTGAATTGAGATCTAGGTTTAAAGTTATCAATTGAATGACCGAGAGGTGAAAATTGTTAATAGAAAGCGAGAATTAAATATGTTTGTTTTCTGTCTCAAAAAGAAGAAACTTGCATAGGAATTAATTAGATAATTATTGAGATTAACTGAATTAGTGTTCTTGAGACTGAAAGGATAAAGTCACTGTTTAATAATCTAGAATTTAAATTGCTGAAGCAAGGAACTTAATCCATCAAAATCTATGTTTTCCCCATTGCTGAGTTCACTACAAAAAAACTATGTGTAGTGACAATAATGCTAGTGACATTTAAATTTTTGTGGCTAAAAACACATTTTTAGTAACAATTATGTATTTAGTCACAAAAAATGCAATTTGTGACAATTTAATTAGTTGCGGATATTTATTGTCACTAAAGCTAGTGACAATAATATTTTTGTGACTAAACATATATGTATAGCAACAATAAATTCTTTTGTCACAATAAATATGATTTGTGACAATTTTATTAGCTGCGAATATTTATTGTCACTAAAGTTAGTGACAATAATATTTTTGTTACTAAACATATATCTACTGCAACAATAAATTTTCTCGTCACAAAAAATATGATTTGTGACAATTTCATAAGTTGTCAATATTTATTGTCACTAATATTAGTGAAAATAAATTTTTTGTAACTAAAAATACTATTTTAGCTACAATTAATTTTTTCATCACAATAATTTTCAATTTGTGGCAATTTCATATGTTGTTAGTATTTACCGTCACTAAAGTCACTGACAATAATTTATTTTGTTGCTAAATCCATTTTATAGTGACGGTAACCAGATTTATCTCAATAAATTATAAATAGTGATAATTTAATATATTATCACTGAATTCGACAATAATAATATTTTTTTATTATGTTTTAATAAAATTTCAAAATTTAATAAACTCCACTAGTTCATTAGTAATAATTTTTATTAGCCATTAATTTGCTTTTGGTTACGTAATACCTAAAACTTTTAAATTTTATCAAATTCTATTACATACTTCCAAATATATGAAATTATATCCAATATTATGTTTTATTAAGTAATTTGATCCCCATCAACTTAATACTATTAAGATCTTATTACATTTTTGGTTAAGACTATTATGATATTTACCCATATTAAACAAAATTCTTGATGTGACAATTAAATAATAATTGAATATTGACTTTATATATTTAAGTAATTAAATTTCATAAATATTTGTATAGAAGTAATAATATTAATAAAAATTTACATTTAAAAACATTTAAAATATGATTGAAGATTATGTTACTATATTAAAATTAAACTATTTGAAGGTGATAAGATTCAAAATGCGTAATTAAGCTGAAATTCAGATTGAATTAAGAATTTAATCATGTATTAAAATAAATACACACAATTAATTAGGATTATTAAATTTTTAATAAGTTAATTAGTCATTAAAAATATTAAATAATGCATAAATTTTAAATTGTTTAGTTAAATTATAATTTTAATTACATAATTATGAAAAATTTATGTTTAATATAAATTAAAATCTTATGTTATAATTTTTTTTATTAAAACTTAGTTTTTATTCAAATTTAATTCTTAGTAATCTTATAAATTAAAAAACTACTACCACTTCGACAAATTCTAAATAATGAAGTAAAAGTGAATATTGTGTAGTAGTTTTTAATATAAAATTATATAAAATTTCATTTTATTAATATTTACATTTTACTTTTATTTTTTAGAATTCGCTGATGTCATAGAAATTTTTTAATTAATAAGATTGTCAAGATTTAAATTTATAAAGTGTGAAATAGATTTTATAAATTTATTAAGTTTAGATAGATAGCCACTATTACCTTATATATATTAACTATCCAAAATATTAATAATTAATCACTTGGTGCAGTGGATAGATATAAATGATTAAATTAAGAGGTAAAAGGTTCGAATCCTGTTGGAAGCACTAAATATTAATTTTTTATATGACTATGAGCAGGGTCCTGATTATTCATAGGTGCGGTGTGGTGCGATGATGACTCGCTGGTCCCTAATTGCTCGTGGTGCGGTACGATGCCAGTGGATTCAGTCGATGGTTGGTTGTGGCTCGGTGGTGGTAGGCTTGATGCGGTTCAATGGTTGGGTGTGGTGCGGTTGGTTAGCTGTGGCTCGATGTTGGCGGGTTAGGTGGATGCAACGGTTAGGTGCGGTTCAGGGCATTGCGGCTCAGTGGTGGCTCGACCGACGGTTAGGTACGGTGTAGGTGGGTTCAGATGATCTGGTCAACAACGACTAGGTATTTTAGTGACGATAATTTTTGCTACTAAATTCGAAGTTTTTGTGATAATTAGTGTCGTGGCAAAAAGGTGTTTATTTAGTGACAACATTTAGTGTAACTATATAATGATATTTTAGTGACGAAAAATTATGCTACTATATTATAAAGTTTTAGTGATAATTATTATAGTGGCTAAAACATGTTTGTTTAGTGACAACCCACTTGTGCGGCTATATCATGACATTTTAGTGACGATTATAGTTTGCAACTAATTAATAGTGAATTAGTGATGAAAATTGGAGTCACAATAAAATAGAGCAATAGTGACGACTATCGTAGTTCGTCGCTAAACCCTTTAGCCACTATTCAGTAGCCACGACACAGCGACGACACACAATATTGTCACTAAGATGCTACAGTGACAAAATTCATATTTATAGTGATAATTTCGGTCGTCATTATAGACCATTTTTTTGTAGTGGTTGATTGATATTGCATGCTAAAGATTAGATTATCTGCCCTAGGGTCTGTGCTCCCTTTAATTATTTTCAAAACCCTATAATTTCTTGCATTGTCATCTTTAATTTACAAAACAAAATCTCTTTTTCTATTTCCTTAAACTTCTATGTTCTAAGAATTACGGGTGGTACTTTGAATTTTTCGTTGCACATTCCCTGTGGGATCGACCATCTTAGGGTGTAAAATTTATTTGCTTGCTGCTAAAAATAGTCTATCAATGGTCCGCCCTACTTCCTTAAGCATTTGTTTTCTCTTTTCTTCTAGCCCGTTCTATTGAGGGGTTCTTGGAGATGATTTTTTATGTCCTCTCCCGGCTTTGGTGCAGAAACTCATTGCAGAACCCAGTCCCATTATCAGACCTAATTTCTTCACCGTGACTCTCTTGCCATATTATACAAACATGACAAGTTCAGGAAGTATCAGCTTCACCTCGTCCTTGGTCTCGAGTACTTTAAGCCAAGTGTACCTCGAGTAGTCATCCACGACTACTAGAGTGTATTTGTTGCCTTTGAAGGTGGGTGGAATCACTGGTCTGAAGAGATCCATGTGCAACAGCTCCAATCTCCTCTGTGTGCTTACACCGACCGGTTTACTTTTGAAAGAAACCTTTGTCTGTTTTCCAAGCTGGCATGCTCTGCAGATGCCTTCTTTCTCGGAGATGCCTTTCGGTAGACCAGTTACCAGCTTTTGCTTCACCAAATGGTTGATTGTTTTGAAGTTCAGATGGATCAGCCTCTTGTGCCATAGCCAATCCACTTTGCCAATCTACCACGTACAGGCCACAATTCCTAATGCCTATGAGTCTGATTTCATTTAAAGTTGTCTTTGGTTTGACATTTTGAGTCTGCAAAGGATATAACATAACCCTTTTCACTAAGCTGACTGACGCTTAGAAGATTATGTTTCAGGTTGATGACTAGGGAGACATTTTTTATGAGGATTCTATCTCGTTCGACAAATCCCTTCCCTATAAATCTTCCTTTAGAGTTGTCACCAAACATAATCGATGGTCCTTTGATCATTATGAGATTTGAAAGAAGCTCTCTTTCTCCGGTCATGTGAGCAGAGACCCACTATCCAGAATCCATACATTTTTCTTGGATTAGAGCTAATTTCTAGGTAATTGTACCCGCAAATCACATATCATACATTAGGTTCCCGAACAAGCAGGGTTAGTGTGTTGGATCCACCCTTTAGGGATCCAAACTTGAATCATTTTCAAGTTTGATACCTTTTCAGAGCACTCCTTAGTTGACATTACCTTTCTTCCCATATAATATATGCAGTTTGATTGAGAAGAAGTGAGTGTGTGTGGAGTATTTTTGGAAGTAGATTTCCTAATCAGACCTCGAGACTCTTGTTTCGATTGCGTATTATATCCAAGTAATCGTTTGCCACAATGGATAGCCTTCCTAGCCTTTTGAAATGAAACAGGTTTGGGCTCAAGCCTCAAGTAGTTGTTCCCCCTACTTGGTATACTCTTTCTTTTGTACTTAATACGAAAGTTGCGTGTCTCTAGTTAATCATATAACCAGAGAGATTGTTTGACCGCTTCTTGCCATTAACTGACTGTTTCGTCAAATTGGAATTATAAAACTAGTTTCCTCACAGTGGGAACATACTGCTCACCCAGTTTCTTAGGCTGTACTAGCTTTCTCTCAGTTTGTGATTTCCCTAGTTTAAGGACATACTGTTTGGCCAATTTTTCTTAAATACGTGTTTTCTTATGACTCTTTGATTGGCTAGTTTGGTATTGTTGGCTGACCAATATTTAATCTTGCCAGTTTGAGTTGGCACATTATACACTACCCATTTGCTTCTCAACAGAGCCTGTAAAAGAAATCTCTTTTATCCCAGTGTCAGTTAAAGAAGAAGATTTGCTCAAATTGTTTTCGTTAAAACCTAGTCCCACTTTATCATTAAGGTCCCTTTGAAAGCAAAGTACTTCTTCAAGTTCTCTTAAGCTCTTAGCAAAAGAACATATGCATGGCTTTGGCTCAAGGTTTTTCAAATTTGTGCACTCCAATTTAAGATTTTCAAAAATTTTAAGAACAGTGGAGTGTTTGTCTCTAAGTTTTGCCAGTTCCTCGATGGCTGACCTAGATTTTTCAATCTCTCTGGTCAAAACTGAAATTTGAAGTCTCAATGAGGAATTTTTACCGGCTAAAGCATTTTTTAGCTCATAAAACTTTGAAAATTCTTTGGAAAGAAGATCGAGGGAAACATTATCTAAAATTGGAACAAAATGATTCAGATTCCTCTAAAATTCAGGCAGACGGAATGTAAACTAGCAGAGTATTAGTTACCTCGTCACCAGTTGCGACTAAGGTCGATTCAGCTTCTGCAGTGTCATCCTCTCCTCCGATGGCAGCCATGAACACCAACAGAGCTTCTTCCTCCGACTTTCCATCCGACGTGTAGTATCCATCAACATTGTTGGGTATATCGAGTATCTCTATTCTTGACAGCATCGCTTTGGCAACCGCCTTGGATGCTCGTCGGTTGAAGATTTGTTTAAGTCTCTCCCTTTCTTCTTTGTCCACCCTCACACATTCGAACTTTAGGTGATCGAGGGAGTTGCATTCAAAATAGGACCTGGGGGCCCTCTTCACGAACCTTTTGTCATCAGGTTGTGAACTGATTGACTTTTCCTTAGCTTTCTCTGGGAGCTTTGCAAGTCTCCTCATTTGTTCTTCAGGCTCTTCAAGAGAGCTCTTTCCTTCCTTCTGGAAGTAGGTAGAGGTTGAGGGTAACTCTTTTATCAAGTTGGATTGACCGGTTGGTTTGTCAGTGTGAAATGTCTTCTTTGATCTCCATCTGACATCCTTCATGACGAAATATTTTGTATCTTCAACATTCTGGCTAGGTGAATTGGCAACTCAAACTGCTTCATTTTTGTTCACCATCTAGATGTCCCATTCATGAACTTGAAGCTAGGCAAATAGCTCCTTCGTTGAGATCTGGGACAGGTCCTTCTCCTTTGGAATGGTTGTTTTGACGAATCAATCCACCTTAGGCATTTCGGACAGGATCTTAGCATTAAGATATGTTGTTGAGTATAACATGTCCAGGGCCTCAGTTCCCTCACAATAGAGTTGAACCGGGTCTCCATTGCTTTGATGCTTTCTCCTGGAAGCATCTGGAAGGACTCATATTTGTCCACGCACACTTGAAGCTTATTGCTCTTCATCCGCTCTGACTCTTGACACAGTCCTCTGAGGTAGTCCCAGACTTCCTTGGCACTGTTGAACTGCATCACCTCTTCTTCTAAGGTGTCAGGTAAAGCTGACAAGATCAGCTTGCGTGTGACAGAGTCCAACTGGGCCCTCTTGTTGTCATCATAGGTCCACTCGTTGTAAGGTTTTTAGACCATATTTTGTCCATCTTGATCTCCAATATGAGTGTTGGCCTTGAGGATCTTGATGGGACCCTCTCGATGACATCTACCATTTCTGGATGTAAACTTTTGAGTACTATGGTAGACCTCTTCTTCCATGCCGCAGACTTTCCCGCTTGATATGGTGGAAGCTTGACATTGTTCATGATGGATTTATATACTGAAAGAATTATAATTGGTATATTATGCATGTACAAGGTCGATTGGTTAATATACTGGGAATCATAAATGTTGTGTGTTCATCTTCTGTCTGAATTAACAAATATGTGTCGCAAACGCAATTATCCTCTTATCCTGTCGATAGGGAGATCATACGGTGTGTAGTAGATCACAGAAGATCGTATGGATTGTTTGACCTACCGAGATATAAATGGTTATCACAGCAGAGACAATTCCAGGATAACCTATCGGTGTAGGCTGCAGCATACACGGTAATAAGCATCTTATCTTAGATGGCTTGCTATGCTGGTGTGGGGCACACATTGAAAAGGACCTAAGTTGAGATCGATTCTTTTATCTCACATTAAAAGAATCTATATCTCTATGGCTTGATGAGATCCTAAACCTAAATGAAGGTACGGAAGTATATGCAGATTGTGTATCACTTTGAGTTGCAGTGAAAGGTTCTAGTTGAGCTTCTATATCTGTATCTTGGGTGATAGCATTTTGTGTATGACTGTTTGGTACTGAAACTAGGTAACCACATCCAGTATAGGATGGTGACATTCCCTGAGCAGCTCAAAAGGTTCGTTATGCTAAAGTTTTACAGAGTTATTAAGTTCAAGCATAAGTGAAAAGGTTTGAGTGGATTCACTCAGGAATATAAGATGTTAATTAATTAAATAGCTTGTCAGAGCTTAAATTAATTAACGAATGTCTGTAAACTTAAATGTGGGGATAAACCGAGCCCATGCAACCCGTACCTCAAAACGTGGTAGCAAATAGGTAGGACAGTATTGATTCTCTGGTGATATGAATCAATATTAATTAATTAATTATATTCTGGGTTGAATATGTGAATTAATTAATTGATAGGCCTCAGTTCCTCATATCGCACCACACTACAAGATCATATGTTGCACACAGGAAACCATATTTTGGGAGTTGTGGTGATCGACTAGATCTGAGAAATGAGGAGGAAATTCTGTTTCTCAACCGGGCAAGGAATCCGAAGGGAATCTTCACCAGATATTCGGATTGAGTTGGGATACAGATCAGAAGATCATATCAGGAGGATCGTCTTCATTCTTCTATCTCCTTGTTTTCGAAAATTATATATTAATTTTCACAGATTTAATTCCCTTCATCTGTTAGGAATTAATCTTTGTGCGCCGGAAAAGAGATCAAGATCAAATCTCTGTGCACTCGTTCTTCAGGTTTCTACAATCCAGGTATTCCGCATAAACCCCCTTATGCATAATCAATAGGAGCATGCTAGGAATAATCATAGGCATAGCAATTTATTTTTTATATTCCGATTAACGATCTTGGAAAACGGACTTCGTGATTCAGTTCACAAATCCCTTCAGTTCATCGAGGTACCTGCTCGCTAGACAAAACAAAAATTTGCAAAAACGATTAGATTTGGTCATTGGTGACTCAAAGCAGCTAGTCTGTAAAGACCAATCTCTAGGATACCACTTGTTGGTCCCAAAATCAGAGTTAGTCAAATATATGCAGCGAAAGATTAAGAGCAAGTTCTTGCAAATTCAAACTTGTGGTTCTCAACCAATTTGGTTATTTGAAAAGCTTATTTGTCTACAAGTCTAATTAGAGTCAACTTTGGATATACTCTAACATGAGATAGTGTTAGGTTTTAAATTCTTGCATAATTAAATAAAATAATAAAGAGTACAGGAATTTATAGAGGTTCGGACAAATGCCCTACGTCCTCTCTATAGGCAGTAGCCCTGAATACACTAGCTTCAGGATTACAAATCTTCACGATCTATCTCAAGCTCGTGAATGCCCGTGTCCACCAGTCCACTTGCTCACTCGCCCATGGTTTCGTCCTCCTTCAGCACTCAGATAGGGAGTGTGGGAACACCACGTAGCCTCCTTCTCTAGAAGTTGGGAGCTTTTATGTTCTTCCTGGAACTTTTTGAACTTGCGGTAACACACCCGTGATAGTCACATCTTAGAGATAGCTGCAACTGATATGATCTTTCTCGAAGAAGAGCACCAATAAAAAGAACTCAAGCTGATAAGCTATGAGTCTCATGTCCAGAGATTGGAGCACGGTAAGCTATTACAAATAGCCTCGAACAGGAAAAGTGAGCTCTTGGAGTCTCTATTCGAAAAATACAGTTACGACTGGTGTGCTTTGAATCTTCATTGTTATGCATAACTTCGTATCTTGGGTTATGTTCGTAATCCTTTCTCTGAGATACTTCAATCTATTTATAGATAAAGCAAGGAAGGGTTTAACAAAAGAGCCCTTAAGAGACAATCCAGATTTTGAACTATCCGTTCGATCTCTAATCTAATGGAGACGGGTGTTTTTTCTTGCTCTACCGCACCTGCTCTGTCCTTTTTTGACACAAGGTATCGACATCCTGCAGTGTGTCAGAACGGCTCGCCAGTCTGAGGAATCTTAAACTGGATGTTTGAATTTCGAACTTTTGAGTAATCTCTTTTTCCTTAAGTCTGAGTTGCGATTCCTCTGGCTTGTCTTCTTTGTCTCTACTCGTGAGATGAAAGTAGACTTAATAAACTGGTGATGATCCAAGCTGTTGATATCTACCAGTTTATCTGAGTGATAAGCTTCGGGTTGAAGTGGTCGCCAGTCTGCTAGTTTATGTCTGAGTCTTAGTTTCTTCTTATCTTCACGATGATCAAACTGGTGGCTTCGATCGCAAGCGTAGTTTGTCTTGATTAGCTTCTTTACAACTCGATAAACATCTTAGGTGGACATTACAAATTTTCATTAGACTAAGCTAATCTAGAGAAACTTCCTAAGGGTGGTTTCTATACATGTTTGACACATCAAAACATAAAAAAGGTAAGGGAATTTCTAACCTAAATTCCCAACACTGTCCTTCAGCTATATACTTCTATTTAAAATTATTTAAAACTAATAATACTATGTACCCAATATATTTTGCTTATTAAAGAAAATCATATCATTTGTCTTAATATGTTAAAAGGTAAATGCATATTATATTATTGTTTAGAAACTGTGAACTTAAAAAAATTACATTTACTTAAGGGTAAATAGGGGGAAATACCTTAAACTATTAACATTTTTAGAAAATGCCTCAATCTATTTCCATCAGTTAAAAATACCTCAATTTTTACTTTTGTTTATGAATAATACCCTAATCTATTGATATTTATGTAAAAATACCCCAATCTATTATTATTAGTTAAAATACTTCAATCATTAATTTTATTTATGAATTATACCAAAATAAAAAATATTATTGGCTCATACACAGATGGCAGTTAAACCAACTACGTTCTTCTGTATCTAATTTAATATATTAAACAATCAATATTTGTTATATATTCAAATGCATTTATCTTCTGAAAAATATTTTAAACTTCATGTTCTGCTCTTTTTTTTTTTTGCATATTCGGTTAGTGTAATGTCTAACTTTTGTGCATATTTCTTGAATTCCTTATTTTTTTTTCTCTCAATGTCTGTTTTGGCGTGTGATCTTGTGTCGAAATGCATGCGCCTCCGTTTAGATTGGAAGTTTAAAAGTAAACAAAACAATGGAGTTTTAAATTATTTTCAGAAGATAAATACATTTGAATATATAACAAATATTGATTGTTTAGTACATTAAATTTAACATGAACGAAGATAGTTGTTTCGGTTGTCATCTTTGTGTGAGCCAATAATATTTATTAAGTTGGTATAATTCATAAATGAAATTATATGTTGTGGTATTTTTAACTAATAATAATACATTGAGGTATTTTCCCAAAAATATCAATAGATCAGGGTATTATTCATAAACAGAAGTAAAGATTGAGATATTTTTAACTAATGAAAATCAAATAGATTAGAGTATTTTTCCAAAAATATCAATAGCTTAAGTTATTTTTCTCTATTTATCCTTTATTTAATATCAAATATAAATAATTGAATAAATCAAAATCAAGTATAATTTTATGAATACACGGAATTTAAATTTTTAATATAAATAATTTGATCGTGCAACGTACGAATGTAATTATAGTAAATATTTATGAATGAGAATTTAAAAGAAACACAAATTATTATTACGAATATCCTTGAATACTAAAAATTAGTACACATCTTAATTGAGTGGGATGAACCTTAAACTTATAAATTAATCGAAATTGTAATAATAATTTTAAATTAAAAATATATTAAATAGAAGTTGATAAATTCAATGAGGGAATAGTGAGGAGTGGATAAAATAGTAGGAGTAAAGGATCTCATTCCATATCGAGAACACCTAATTTAGGGAAGAAGTTATTGTGATAAATGATTATATGATAATGATACCTAATCTTACAAGGTTCATAATTCAATGTTTACAGTTTAAGATCTTGATTTTTCGAATTTATCAAATATCTGAACGTCACAATGTTGGTAAAAAAAACCACAAACTGAGTAATATTTATAAGAAAACTATGTAATACTTTATTTTAAAAACTTGAATATAATGCATCTGGAAAAAAAACGAACAAAAAAGAAAAGTTAAAAAAATATGAGGGGCGAAAGTGAAGATAATGAAGAATTGTGTGGAAGGAAATGAATATGTTTGTCGAGTGGCGGAGAAACACGTGGCAAATTGAAAAAGCGTGGGTTTGGTAGGGTTCCAATAATAAGTGGGGGTGGCCTCCCGCAAAAAGTGGTTGAATTAAATTGTGGTAAAGTCGCTAGGGGTCCCCCGCGCTTCTTCAATCATCATCATTCTTGTCTTTAGCATTTTGTTTCTCCACCCCCGGGGCCCCACTCCACCACTCTATTATTATTTGCTTCTAATTACTCAAAAACCACATATTTGACCTTTTTACGTGTAATCGAATTAGTCAAGTTTATTGTTATTTATGTTTGATAAAATAAGTGGATAAGACTTTTCAAAGATTTGTTAATTTGCTCAAGAATGAAAATATATTTTTAAAAAAAATAATTATGTACTAATTTAAAATTCATACATTCAAATATTATCGGGAAAGCCCGAACTCATGACTTCTTAGTAATAGAAAAGATGATTTCATCATAATACCCCGAACAAAGGACAGAACGAAAACATAATTGTATTCAGTTTACGTCTAGGGGTGAACAAGAAATCGAAAAAATCAAAAACCGAACCGAATCGAAAAATTCAGTTATTTTGGTTTTGGGTTCAGTTATTTTTTCTGGACCGAAATAACCGAATTTATATATATAATATTAATAAATAAATATATTTTTAATATATATGTTTAATATAAATATATATAATTTTTATTTTTAGTTTTGATTTTATTAATTAATTAAATTTATATTAAAATTCTTTATAATCGAAAACCGAATAAGAATTTCGGTTCGGTTATTTTGGTAATTCGGTTCGATTTCATTAACTCCAATATAAATTCGGTTAGTTCGATTCTATTATTTTACAAACCAAAATCAAATCAAATAATCGAATACTCATCCTAAACGTGACATCATCATAATCGTTCTCTTGAATAGTTTTCCTCAAATAAACCTGGAAGTTTGAACTGCAACTTGGGGCCGCAACTGATTAAAGTATCTGTATCTTGGATGTATTCAATATTTTATGGGTTCGAGTTATATTCCGAATATAAGGAGTGAAATTTAGATGAATGCGTTATGTTTCAATGAAAAAAAAACAATCCAAATTGCATTTGCTTTGATACTTCTCTAATTCGTATTTTGGGCCTTTGAAATTTATCCAAGAAACCTAACTGGGCTTTCATACTAATGCAGGCCTGATTAATGAGGCCCAACTAATTTGCAGGACTGATATGCCTAATAATGGTTTGGATTTTTCTTTAAATTTTGTTATTCATTTACAAGGCATTTCTGTTCTAGCTATTGAAAACATGAAAATCAATGGGTGTGGAGTGGGGGGAAGAAACATGAAAATCTAGATACTTCTAGTATTTCAAAAATAGGAATCCTTCTTACAATCTTATAACTATAAATGAATAAATTAGTTCCAGTGAAAAGTTATAGTAAAAATATTAACAAGCATTATGAATAACAAAATTAAACATCATGCTAAACCTAAAAAGATTTTTTTAATAGTTGTGATTTGGAATAATGAAATATATATATATATATATATATATATATATATATATATATATAGAGTAGTGATCATATGAGAATAGTTTTTAGTATGAGAAATAAGAATAAATCTTAGCCTTTGATTTTGTGATTTCAACGCTCATGATCTATTTTACTCCGTGTACAGTTTTCCTTGATTATCCTGCAGTTTTGCAAAATTAAGGTTATTTTTGTAATTTTAGCTTTTTTTTTAAAATCTGAAATAGTATCTCATTAGATTTTTTATTCCTTTCTTCGCGCGATTTGATTTCTTCTTCCTTCTTTGTTCGAATTGATTTATATTTCTTTTGTCGATCAGATTTTTTTCTTTGTTTCTGGATTTCGCATTCGTATTCGGTCTCGACGTTGTTAATTATGCATGAATATAGTTCAAAAAAAATTGTTTTATTCAGATCGACGTTCATTTTTTCTATTATATTGTGCATCTTTAGTGTTAACTTTGTGCATTTTCGTATCTTACATGTTCATTTATTCCTTCTTTGTTTGAATTGATTTTTATTTCTTTTGTCGATCAGATTTTTTTTCTTTGTTTCTGGATTTCGCATTCGTGTTCGGTCCCGATGTTGTTAATTATGCATGAATATAGTTTAAAAAAATTTATTTTATTCAGATCGACGTTCATTTTTTCTTTTATATTGTGCATCTTTTGTGTTAACTTTGTGCATTTTTGTATCTTACATGTTCATTTATTCCAAAGTGTGTTAATAAGATGAAGCATTTTAAGGGAATAGTTTTAAGAACTGTTGATGTTGGTATTGAGTTTTATAGAGACTACGCTCGTGTTGTTGCTTTGAAGAAGAAGATGTTTAATTTTTTTTAATTCGTATTTATGTAAAAATGAAGTAAATTGGGCTAAAAATGAAGTAAATTGGGCTAAAAATGAAGTAAATCGGGCTTAAAATGCAGGTTGCTATTTGTGTTTGAGTATTTTTACAGTTTTAGCCTTTAAAGAGTAAAACTGCACGATATTGGGGCAAAAATGCCGTGTTTTTCAATATGCTGAGAATGAATCCTGTTCGTCGATTTGATGAGATGGACGCGCGAGATTTATTCTTATTTCTCATAGTAACTCATATTCTCACCTGATCACTACCCTATATATATATATATATATGTGTGTGTTTTCCAAGTCAGCAAGATTTATTTGTCACTCCAATAGATATGGATGGAGCCATGGATGGTCTACAAGAAATTGTTGGGATCCCTTATTTTATGGTATCAAATCATAGTACATGTTGAATATAACAAATTTGAGGTCCATCAACATCGGCAATGGCATATTATATTTATTATTTAATCAAATCTTATTTATTACAATCATTTCAAGATTTTTCATACAATTTGAACTTCTCCACCATCCTTGTCCATGATTGATAAGCCCCACACACACTCTCTCTTATCCTAATTGCAAGCCCACAAATTGGACTGTAACAATTAATAACATAGCTTAATCGAGTACGAAAACTGTAAGGGTCATTTAGACTCTCCGACTGTTGTGATTAAAACACATTAGCCCCTCTTTGATTATTTGGTTCAATTTAATTCTTCTATTTTTAAAATTGGTCTAATTCAGCCCCTCAACCTTTAAAATTATTATTATACCCTAACTTAAAAAACAATACAAATGTTTTATGGTTGTAGGTTTATTTTTATTATCTTCTTATTTTGTGTATTAATTAAATTATATTTCATTTATTTTTTAATTTGTATAAATATAAATATTTTATTAAGATTTTCTTATAATTTTCTTTTTCCTTTTTATTAGAATTCTTATAACTTTCTTTTATTAGAAACACTAATATCTTATTTATTTTAATCCTCTTCTTATCAACCATAAAAAATAAAGTTAATAATATATTTATTATCTTATATAGTAATATTTACTAATATTTGTAACCTAAACTTTATCGTAATATTTATATTTTAAAACATTATCTTATATTGTCGTAAACTTTCATAATATATAATAGTAAATTTTTTGTAATATTAATATCTATGCATATTGTCGTAATTAATATTGTAATATATTATTGTATTATTCATTTGTATGTAATAATCGTAATTGTTAATTTATTTTTTTCATGATTGATTATTGAAAAATTAAAATAAGTATAAGATATTATATTTTTCTAATAAATAAAAAAGAAAAAACTACGAGTTATTATGTTAAATTTACTTTTTATTCTTTATTATATTATTTTTTATTTACACGCAAAATAAATGTTAAACCATTAATTTTTGTAGAATGTCGTAGAAAATTGGAAAATTGGGTATAATTGTAATTATAAAAATTGATGGTCTTAATTGAACCAATTTTAATAGTTGAAGGGTCAAAATGAATCAAATAGTCTATGAAGGGCTAATGTGTTCCTGTCACAATAGTCGGAGGGTCTAAATGACCCTTATTCCTATTATATTTATATATCTTCACTATTCCTATTGCAAAAAATAATCATCTTATTGTATATATAACGAGTAGATTTAATTAAATGTTGTTATATTTATCACTAATTAAAGTATAAAAAATATTAATTTTCTGCCATACAAAAAGTATGAAAATCAAGATAGTAAGTCCAAAATATAAAAGCAAGTCCACCACCAAGTTAATTATATGTGTTCTTGAGAAATTGACTTTGTAGAAAGAAAGAAATAATAATTATGGCAAAGCAAAGTGAAAATACAAATGATTGCAATTCTTATCTCATGTCATGTATGAAGGAAGGAGGGCGGTAAATGGCCATGATTTGGTCTATAAGGCATGCCATCTCATGGCCCATCTTTTTTATACGAAAGAAAAATGATCGATCCCAAAATCTAATACATATTTTATATTAATAAAATTGTATTATATCCTATATTATGTATGATTGACTATGTTATAGTATTCTTATTTTTTAAATATTCATCTAGAATGTTATATTTATCTCATTTGGGATTTAAATAGAAACTACCATGCATTTTGAAATGAACCATATATTTATTGGTTGTTTTTTCAAAGAAATTGAGAGTAAAACACAGAAAAACTCTTATAAATGTTGATTTCTGAGATTAGGCATCAATCTGAAAGCTGAGTCATTACAATAATATTTTAAAATAAAGTATTAATCACTATGGAAAATACATGATTTTTAAAATAATAATGATAATACCCAACTCAAATTAAAGAGTGGTAATAATATTTTCAGCCGCATTTTTTTATATGGAGCCTACTAACATTTGTTGCTTTGTCGTAAGTCGATTCGAATTTAGTTAAGTGGGTCTTCACTACGAAGAAAAAGTTGTAGTTAAATTATATTTGAACAAGAATTTTAGAGACACAATGTGAAAAATATGTGAGGGCCATAATCTGCATAAAATGAAGAGTGACACATAACATACATACATATATATATAGTCAATATTCTCAAGCTTATGCATATCATGAATGTGTGTTGCAAATTATTTTAGACTACAAGATCTTCCTCCTTATCTTTCTTTTGAATTCCTCTCATATTGGTCGGTCCACATTATTCATTTTTATTACTCTACATTAAAATAGATAGTAGATGAGATTTATGGTTTATTTTTAATTATTTGAAAGAGTTGAATTTTTTGGAATCGGGTAATTGTTTGTATGGGACAATACTGGTACTAGCCTGTTGCAACTGGCTAGTACGATAGTATCAGTATTGTACGATATTACCAGTATTGTCCCATACAAACAATTATTGCAGTTTACGAGCTCTCTACAAGAAAATATTGGGTTGATAACTTTCTTTTTGAATAATATTATTGCAGTTTACGAGTTCAATGAACTACGGGTGAATCAATTTCTTTTTCCAAAGGACATAGCTGCAATTATAATGGAGTTGATCATTTATATTTTAGGAAGGTTTATCAAATCTATTTATAATTTAACAAATGTTGGTAAGAGTTTATTGGATATCATTATTTGAACAAAGGCCTTTCCTGAATAATTACTTGATAATTGATATACATCGTAGCTTTTAATATTAGAGTAATCAAGGTAAATTTTTTTTTTTTTTTTTGAATTATCATTCAGAATTCAAAAGATAATTTAATTATCATTTCATGATTTGAAAGATAATTTGTCAATCTAGAATTCAAAAGATTAAATAACTCTCAATTCAAGATTTGATATTGAAATCCTGAATTGAGAATTATATGATCTTAATCTTGAATTGAGAATTAATCGTTTGAATTCTAAATTAATAATAAAACTATTATTCGCAGTCGTGGAAATTTTTCTCTATCTCAAAAACAATTTTCTATTTGAAAGAGGTTGACCTCTTTACTTCTATCGCCTCCGCCAACAAAAAGTTTTTAAATGAGAGATGTTGAAACTAATTTAAATTTCTCTTATTTCTCAACAAATAAATTTAATAGGAGAAGTATATTTCAGAAAAAAAGATACTATATACTAGTGTGATCTGCTTACGTCAGAGACAAAATAGTGCTTTTTAAATTTATTGAGATATAATTAATATCAGTTGTTCAATCTTCAATCTCAATGATTCCACCACAAGATTACGCACAAGATCTCATAATTGTAAATTAAATAGATTTATTTCTTTTATTAAGAAATATGAACTCACCAAAACTATAGATAAGAAAATATGCATGGTTGAGCTTAAGAAAAAAAAAACAGTACCTTTGTAAACATTAACAACTCCGAAAATTATTTTACTCTCAAACAAGTGTTTTTCAATTTTTTCTTTTAAATGTTTTTTTTTATTTGTTGTTCCTATTTTGGGCTGAGGAACTTCTTCCACTATAATATACTCCATTTTTTTATTATTATTATTTTTAAAACCCATTTCATGTGATTCCAACTATGTGTAGCTCCACCTTTTAATGCCCTAGATATGTCAGGGCAGGAAATAATTAATGCGTAAAAACTACAAAATGTTCAAAAATTAATTAATGATTCTCATTAGTTAATTAATTAAGGGAACAACCAGTTTCCCGAGATTGTACTTGTCCATATCGAGATGCTAATACTTAATTTTATGTAATGATTCATATTGGAGACATGTACTAAACAAATTATAATAATAATAGTATAGAAATACAATTTTTGTTTAATTGAAATGCTTTTGAATTTGAAATTAACTTATTATGAGGTGTTGTTTTCAAATATAAGTGCAGAAAAATATAAAAATATTAGTAAATAAAAAATAAAATTACAATAAATCTTAGTTATTTTGATTACCCATCAATTTGTTAAAGAATGTTAGTTTTCGGTTAGATTAGAGGATGTTTAACATCTAGCTTGTAGGATTTAGACAAACATACTAAATTGAATTTTAGGATAAAGATATATATAAACGTTTGTACGGAGTAAGTAAATATATATGTAGCTGGACAACTGTGTTAATTGTTATTGTTCAATAAAGTTGCAAGAATTTTTGGAAAACCTAAATTCTTTTGTTTTTGTAAGAATTTTGGGAAACCGCGAAGTCAGAGTTATCAACTAATTAGACATAATTAATTATGGATTTAGGGGCTCAACGTTTTTTTTTCTTCCTAATCTTATTTGCTAAATGGCCTCATCGATATTCGGGTTATTTAGTTTGATTAATGATAAATGATTGTTAATCTAGTCAAGGTAATTCTTCCTATATAGTGAACTTCCGTCCATCCGACAATTATTATAAGAAGATATATGCTAGGAATTATGTTAGTTTTTTTTCTGATTATAAAAAACTATTGTTTGTATCAAGTTGATTGGATTAGAATTTGTTTCTTTAGATTCTAAATCTTGTATAAATTCTAAACTTTGTAATTGTTTAGGTTTGCGGAGAGTTGACAATTGAGGACTTGATGAACTGAAGATAGAAGATCTAAATCAACCGAGAACCATAACAAGTCATTAGCAATTGATGAACACCGCTATTCAAATGAGAGAGTTGACCTTATGTGAGAAAAAATTGTCAGTTCAAGAGGAACTAATTATCTTAAAGAACTAAGTACAAGTTGTTGGTCTAGAAATCAGAGAATTTAAAACGCAGCGGAAGTAATTATGTTATCCACTTGTTCACCTAAACTGACTGAAACTCAGTTTAGGGTTTCTGAAAGATTAAGTTTAGCTTAAATGTTTCTTAAGTAAGTTACACAAAATATACACTTCAATGGTTAGACAAGTATTGAAAGTTTTGGAGTACGTTTGAAAGAAACTAAGTAAGATGAAACTTAAGAGAAAGCAAGTAAAAGACTCAGGAAATTATTGTGGTTCGGATCTAAAAATCCTACATCCACTCTTCCGAACTTAATCGAGAAATCCACTAAGTATGCGATTACAAGTCTTCCTGCGATCTATGGATAGCCCGTTGGCATTCCGTCTTTCGGTCTTCTATCGTCAATCGTTTGGAAACTCCTTGCAAGCTTACTTAATCTTCAGGTTGAAGTGAGGACGAACCCCACAGCCTTCTTCCTGGTAGTTGGATGTTTATTGTTCTTCTCAGAATCCAGTATTGTTGGCTAGACGTCTGTGATAGTCAGAATCCCAGAGTAGGAACAGACTGCTGTGAATATATCTTAAAGGATATATTCACCAAGAAGTAACTTAAGCTTTAATTCTTAGCCTCGTGCTTTGAACCACGCTGCATGGATGTTTAACTTGAGTTAGAAATTCAAGTCTCGTGAATAGAATCAAGGAGTAAATAGAAAGCTTTTTAGAGAAAGTTTTGGCAGAGCTTCGACTTGTCTTAGCTTGAGAGTTCGTAACATATAAAAATTGAAATACAAACCTATTTATAGAGGAATCCTTGGATGTTTGAAATTCTGCTCGTCAAACACGAATATCCAGTCGTTAGAGACAATTCGAATGTCGTCTAGTCAAACCCATTCTTTGGTAGGTCTGTTCTGCTCTGCTCTACTCTGAAAAAGGATGTACTTCATGTACTTTCCACCTGCTCTTGCCATACTCAGTTTCAGTCCGAGGAATCCAAGTATGTACATCATCGTACTGACTTTTACTTGTTAATCATATGCCTTTAATTCTGAGTGAGCTTGATTCCTTGTGTTCCACGTGTTTAAGAAGTAAATGGCCTCCATACAGACTTTCATTGTTAGTATGGGCAACCCTCATACTGACTTCTCATAAGTCAATATGGTTAACTCTATACTGAGTACCCAAACTCAGTAGACCTTGGGCCATACTTAGTGAAACCAAGTTTCACGAAAGAACACTTCTTTAAATCTCGAGCAAATCCTTTGCTCGGTCTTCAGCACCTAAATTCTATTACAACACGAATAATCCTATACATGGATTACAATTTAGAACTCTATAGACTTAGTGCTAAAGTAAGTTTTGACATATCAAAACATCAAATTAAGGAGGGAACTAAAACTTAGTTCCTAACAATTTCCCCCTTTTTGATATTTTCAAAACCATTTGAAGATACAGAAAGAAAAAGAAGCATGATATACTTAGCTTTCAATGACACTACTCAGTATACGTGTCGTTAGTTCTGTCCTACTCTAATTGGTCTTCCCCCTATATTGGAGAGACATTTCTCGAATTAACCAATTAAGTGAAAAGTAATTTTTGCTCCTCACACTTAGAAAAAGTGAGTTCAACCAGGTTTAACCAATACGAAAAGAAATTTTGAGAGAGAGAGAGAGAGAGATAGACAAGGAGAGATTGTCTCAGAACAGTTTCCAAACTTTCATTAAATGATAAGAATTACAAGTACAATGAAAGTATAAAAACTAAATTGCAAAAGCTTAAGTACTAGAAACTTAAGGATAGGAGGCTCAGATGATGAAGGCTTTGATCCACTCAGCTTTAATACTAGCTCCAGAAGCATATTTTGCTGCTCTTGCCTCCTCTTCTCCTCTACTTCTTCTCTCAGACGCTACTCTTCATTTTCTTTATGTCTCTGCTCTTCACCCTTTGTGACAATTTCAAGAAGGGTTGAGACAATGGACTTAACAGATGTTAAAGTTTCAGCAGTTTCAGCCCCTTTCTGTTTGAATCTAGCAGTAAGTGCATCGATCTGGTCTTGGAAGTGAGCTTGAATCTGATTGAATATTGTAATGGGCACATCATCACTCCTAAAGATTTGGATGGAGGACTCAGGCACAGTAGAAACCACAACAAGAACTCGGGCTCTCTCTTCTTCAAGCCTCACAAGCTCTTTTGCAACCTTTGCGCCTCACTTCTTCCTCCCTAAACATCTCTTCTTCTGTCAATCTCTTCTGTTCAACTTCTGCTTGTTGCCTCTGAAGCTCTACTTCTTCTTCGAGTCTCCTCTGTTCAGCTTCTTATTGTAAGCGAGCTTCTTCATCGGATATGCGCTTAAGTTCAGCTTCATGAAGTCTCCTCTCCTCATCTTCCTTCGCCTTTAGCTCCATTTCTCTCCTTACTCGACCTAGATAATTTTCCTCCTACATCCATTGAAATTCCTTTTTGGCCTTCTCTTTTTTAGCATTCACCTTGGTAAGGGTTTCATTCCTCCTCTGAATCACTTGAGCAGCGTTGGTCAAGTTTTGCCTACCTGAATGAATGACATTGAGTATCTGGGTTGTCAGCTCGGCCGTTTGTTGAATTGTAAGCTCATCAGACAGAGATAAGGCTTGCCCCAAGACTTTGCTATCCTCCTCAGCAACCTCCAATTCTTTTTTAGCATTATCAAGATCCTCCTTGATCTGCTCAAGCTCTCTTTCCATCCTCTGGAACTGCTCAGTCAGTTTTGCCATGTTATTTCTCCTGGCAGTTATGATATGGCGATATCCATCCAGAGTGGGCTCTTGAGTTGATGCCCCTTCTATCTTAGAAAGTATGGAAGTTCCAGAAGTTGATGCACGTACCTGAGGGATAGGGATAGCAGAAATGGGTGCCTCTGATACAAACTGATAGTTTGTAGGGGGTAGCCTATGAGGATCTTGTCTAAAATTGAGCGCATTAAAGGTCTCGGCTCTGTAAGCTCGAATGGCTAGCATCCTCAGCCTTATCTCCTCTTCTGTCATCTGCCTTGTGCCCTTCTAACCACTCCATGCAACCGCCCATGCTTCCTCAGTTCTCCAGAAAGTTAGCCCCAATCTAGCCAGCATGATAGATCTTCAGAGGTGAGCTCATGCCTGACTATATCGTGTCTCCTCAATCTCCTGAACTTCATTCTCAATCTATCGCAGTAGACTGTGTTCTCTCGCAAGATGTCATTATAGAGCAAGTTGATCTCCTCGGTTGTCCTCCGCTCTATCCTCCGTAAGATTTCAGCAGCCCAGGGATAAGCTTAGTATCCCCTATGTCAGTTGGGTTTATTTATGGGCACCAAGACTTTAATCGTTGAGAAGTAGACTCGGGATGTGGTAACCCAATAAATATAACTTTAAACTCATGAAGCTGACTTGGCTCTGTTCTCAACTCCTTATCTTCCCTTGTATCCCAGGGGTGGCGCCTCCATACTCTATGCATGTCGCGTTCATAATCGAACTCTTCATCCAAGCGGGGACAATGTACATCATTGTCTTCAGAAGAAATTGAAATCATAGAGTCATTGGAACTTATGTTCATCGCATCATCTTCCTCCTCTCTTCTTTGTGAACCCTCAACTTGAGTGGACTCAGGCTGATGCTGAGTTGCAGACTCAGCTTGGGTGGAGGTTCTGTAGGGATTTTCAGTGAACCAAATCACAAAAACCCAAGTGAACTGGATCGATTTATGGATATTGCATATAATCAAAATTCACAAAAACCTAGCATGCTCCTATGAATTTAATTTGATTCGTGAATTGAGAGATTACCGTAAATCCGTAGAGTCTGATCTGATCTTTCGTATTTGAATATCCAACTTTAATTCAACCACGCGATTCGATTAAATTTGCGGAAAACAAAAATTAGAAATCTAATTTCTATATAAAAATCGAAAATCACAGAAAGAGAAAGAAAGAAAATCTTGTTCTCCAGATCAGATCTTCAGGGTTGTATCCCAATGCTGTTCAGATCTGCTACTGGTGAGGACTCCACAGATCTGTAGTTGTGCAATGTCAGAATCGAAATTCTCCTCCCTCTGCACAAAGCCGTCGCCCACTCTCTCTCTCAACTTAGGGTTTCAACTGATTTGAATGCTATGAAGTGGCTAGGGTTTTGAGAGAGAGTGCTGTCTATTTATAGACCTAGGGTTTTAACCCTAATGGGCTATTGGGCTCATCAATTCAGCATATTTAATTAGGCCAGTCCTGGGACCTAATGCAAAAAATAAAGTGGGCCTATAAATTAATTAATTTTCATGTCCACAACCCAGGACACAATTAATTAATTAATATTAACTCTTTTTCACCACAGAAATTAATTCTGACCTACCCCTTTATTACCACGTTATGAGAACGGGCTGCATTAATTGAGAATTCCCATATTTAAGGTTATCGGGCATTCATTAATTAATCGGAGCTTCTGACAAGCTCTATCTACAATTAATTAATATCTTATTATTCCTGAGTAGTACCACACAATCCTTATCACTCGAGCCTGAACTTAATCAGCCTGCAGGACTTTGGCACGATGAATGTCATCGAGCTCCTCAGGGAATGTCCCCATCTTATTACTCGGATATGGTTACCTAAACCCAGTCTCAGGCAGTACTACATGAACTGTTGTTATCCAAGATGCGGATATACGAGAACGTTACTTAGGCTCTCCACCATGGCAAGTCAAAGCAACAGTCAATCCGTGCAAACCCCTGAACCTTCGTTAGGGTTTGGACTCAATCAATATAACGAGATCTTGTATTCGCTGATGTCAGAAAGTCGAATACATCTCACTGCGGTCCATCAATACGCCACCCTTGCGTACCAGCATGTGAAATAACCAAGACAGACTACTTATTCTGACAATGTCGCAACATCCGGACATACGTATCCTCATACGCTGTCTCGACTGTGATCAGGTTTATGTCTCACTAGGTCAAGTGATCATACTGTCTTCTTCGATCTACTACACGCCGTATGATCGTCCCTATCGGTGAGACAGGAGGATACCGTTGTTACATACATGTAAGTTTGTTTAACAAATAGGAGAAATAAACCGTTGTATACTCATTATAATAAATGCTTTTAGTATACAAAACCCATCAGTCTCCCCTTGCTCGACCTCCGGACCCTTCCCTTTGTCTGGTGCTTGCTCCTGCTCCACTACCTGTTCAGCGTCAGGCTCAGGATCTTTCTCCTCCTGTTTCGCCAGCTTTGCCAGGGTGGTTTCCCGATCATCACCCCCTTGTTCCTCCTGGCCCTCCATGGCCTGCTCAGCAGCTTCTTGTGCAATTTCAAGAATGATTTCCTCAACATGTACCACCACGTTTTTCTCGGGTACATGCTGAGACTCAGTCTGATGAGGAGGTTGTTCCACCTCTATCTCCTCTTCCATCTCTTCTGAACTAACAGAAGCCTCCTATACTTCTTTCTCTTCTCCTCCTTCTGCCGGTTGTTCTGGGTCGGTTATCCACTCTTCCTCAATCTATGTTTCCACCGACACCTCTATAGCAGGTTGCTCAAGTTGGGGACGCTGACATTCAAGATGTTCATCAGCACCCTGGGCTTCCTGGTAGAGAGTCTCAAAGGATGGTGTTTCACGAGCTTTAGAGAGAAAAGGAATGTCGACATTTTCAGGAATTTCAATCTCTGGCTCCTGAAATATGATCTTACGCTTGGTGGAAGTTTCTCCCACATTCTCCTTTCCCTTCCCTGGTACCTCCGCTTCTCTTGATCTGTTCTTCCGGATCAGAGGTTTAACAGGCTCAGTTCGGGGCTTCCTTGGGTTGTTGATAGAAATACGACCTTCGAAAGCTTGAGGCCCCTCAACTGGCTTAGTTGATGTCTCCTCGCCAAAATTCTTTGTCGGTTCCCTCTTCTTCTTCTTCTTCTTCAGTTCATCCTTGGTTTGATCCTCCCCAAGCTTAGTCAATGGGGGGAGGTCCTCCTTGACCTTCTGCAAGCTCTCTTCTTGCTGAGCTGCAGTCTCAGTTTGTACAGTCGTCTCCTCCACTGGCCCTTCTCCGCCACCACCACCATCTTCATCATCATCCTCAGAGGCACTCGGTTCACCCACTTCAGATTTGGTAAGGATGAAGTCGGTGGGAATCAACAACTCTCCATCATCAACCTTCGACAACAATTTCTCCAACAAATAACTAACTTTTAAGCCAAAACTTGCACCGGTGGAGAATCGTCTGGTCTTCTCAATTGTTGAATTCCTGCCCACATAATCCAATAATCATTCAAAGAGGAACTCAGCCTAGTCCCCATGAACTTCGTCATCGATTGCCATAAGTATTAAATACATCTTTCGGCTCATCTTAGAAAACGAGCCCATCTCGCACTGCAACATCCTGATGGCGATATCAGTGAGGAATTTGTAGAAAGGATCTAGCTCGTTGGTCTTGTGATTCATTTTCTAGCTGGTGGTAACTTCATCAAGTTTCTAGTCAGTCCAGTATCCCTCCATGATCTCCCGGACCTTCTGGTTATCGACCCCCTGTCGATAATGTTAGATTTTTGTTCCTCAGTTTGAACACCTCTTTGAGTAATCGAGGTGTTGCAACAATCTCAGTTCCAGCCACCTGAGTGATGAAGAACTTCTTGTCTTTCTCAACCACAACATTGGCATAGAATTCTGCAACCAAGAACGGATGAAATCTCTTCGGTCAAGCCCTTAAGTAATAAACAATCCTCTCCCCCTGATAATTTCTTTGCTAGATGATGATCTGGGTAGGCTTCCCTGACATCGGCCACATTCAGAAGCTTTTCCTTTGTCATCTGAGCCGCTCTCTTTGTTATGGCGACAACTTCTTGGGATCTAAATGGAATAGTTTAAGAATCTAAGAGTATGGGCGATCAATATACTCTACAGGTAGCTCCTCCTCTCGACCCGATGTTGAGGTATCTCCGATCGGCTTTTGTGGAGTTTGACAGACTTCTTCGGTGCCATGATTAGAAGGTAATGATTAGCATTAAATGCTCGAGAATATTTGTCAAAAGACTTGAGTGTTGTGTATGAAACCTTACCAGAAACTGAGTTTCTCGGAACCAAGTTTCCTGAAACTGACTTCTTGGAAACTAAGTTTCTCGAAACTAAGTTTTGGTTGGGTTCTCAGAAACCAAGTCCGGAGTGTGCAGTCATCCTAGGCCTTGAAATTGAAAGATGATTGGGCTCAGACCTCCTATAGGTGTCCCTCCTATACGGATAATCTCTCTTCTTATATGAATTATGAGTAGAGACCCTCGAGTTTCTGAATTCGAAAATGATACTGACTTCTTACGGAGTTCAATCTTGCTTGTTGAAGTGGGTTTCCTTGCATTAGGAACATTTTGTCTGACCCACTTCTTGGGCATCAACGGCCTCATCTCAGGTTTTTTTGACTTTGAAGTCAAATTACTTTTAAGATTGGAGGCAAAACTCAATTTTGGAACTAACTTCTATCACTTGCCCTGATTGACCGATTTGGGGATTTTGCCAGAATTAGCAACCCCTTTTCCCAACAACTTAACTTCTAAACTAGAATTATTCTTAAAATGATGATCATTTGGATCTCTAGTTTGAGAAGTTTATGCATGGTTGCTCACATTGACAATTCAAGGCCTCAACAACCTTGCTGGAACTTGAATAGAGAGAGCAAATTAGCTTCTGATCTTGAGCAATTTTTGTTTTTAAATACTCACATTCCTCATAAAGATTTTTAAAACTTGTAATGAGAATGGAATGCTCATCTTTAAGCTTGGCTTACTGACCTCGATCCTTGGATCTCCTCAGCCGGTTTTGAAACTTGAAGTTTCAGTGAGGCATTCTCGTTAGCTAAAACATTTTCAATTTATAGAACTTTGAAAATTCTTTGTTTAAAATCTCAAGAGTGACATCTTCTGAATCCGAGCAATGAGATTCATAGTCCTCTTCGATGCATGCTACATGAATTGAAACTGAGTTTGAGGTAAGTACCAAGTTTTGTGACTTAGCTTTGTTTCCTTCATCTTCAGAGTCAGGTGCTTCTTCTTCTCCAAGCTTGGCCATCAGCACTAGGAATGCTTCTTGAACGGCCTCGTCATCTGAAGTGTAGTAGCCATCATCATTATCTGAGATGTCTGGCACCTCAGTTCTGGAAAGCATAGCTTTAGCAACAGCTCTTGAAGCTTTCTTCTCGAATATTCTTTTCAGGCGTTCCCTCTCCTCCTTGGATACCATCGGGCATTCGTACTTGAGGTGGTTGGGAGAGTTGCATACAAAGCATGCCTTGGGAGTTTTCTCATTAAATTTTTGTGCACCTCCTTGTGAACTCTCAGTTTTTGCCTTAGCTTTCTCTAGAAGCTTAGTCAGCTTCTTCATTTGCTCTTCAAGCTCGGCCACCGAGCTCTCTTCCTCCTTCTTCTGGTAGGAAGGTGTTGGTGCTGACTTTAAACCTGAGGATTGACCACAAGATTTATTAGTATGATAGGGTTTATGTGGTCTCCTCTTGAAGTCCTTTTTCACGAAGAAGGCAACATCTTCTTCGGGCTACGTGCTGACATTCCGCACAGCTTCATTTCTATTTTCCATCTGGATATCCCATTCATAGGCTTGGAGTTGGGCAACACGTCCTTCGTCATCATCTTGGAGAGATCCTTCTCCTTCAAGCTCGTGACCTTAACGAACCAATCTTTCTCGGGCATTTTGGAGAGGATTACATCTACAATATTATACTCTCTCCCCAAGTTTTTTAGTTCACATATAATAGCGTTGAATCTTGCTTCCTTTGATTTTATGTTTTCGCCCGGAAGCATTTGAAAAGATTCACACTTATCTACACAATTTTGAAGCTTGTTCCGCTTCATCTAAGCGGTCTCTTGGCAGAGAGTGCCAAGGAAATCCCGCATCTGCTTTGCATTATCGTAGGCTAAGGCTTCAACAACCAGTTGCTCTGGTAGGGATAGGAGGATAAGAGTCATGGCCAATGAGTCCAGTTGAAAGCGGATTCTATCTTTGTTTGTCCATTCATCATACGGCTTGTCGACTATCTCAGGACCAGCAGCTCTTCCGAGCTGGGTTTTCACCTTTGTGATCTTGATGGGTCCGGTAGACAAAACCTCAGCCATCTCCAGATGGACATTCCTCAGCATTATCAGTGAGCGCTTCTGCCATATATTGAATGTCTCCGGGGAATAGTTGGGTAGCTTCGTAATATGAGCCATCTCTGTGTACCCGAGCTTGAACACAAATAACAAATAAGTGCAAGAAAATAAATCTGGTTCTAAACGACTCAACACAACATTGGTCTATAAGAACCTTAGCGTGTGATACCACTTGTTGATCCTGAAATTAGAGAATGTAATATGCAGCAGAAGTAATTATGTTATGCACTTGTTCACCTAAACTAACTGAAACTCAGTTTAGGGTTTTTGAAAGATTAAGTTTAGCTCAAATGGTTCTTAAGTAAGTTACACAAAATACACACTTCAATACTTAGAAAAGTATTGAAGATTTTGGAGTAAGTTTGAAAGAAACTAAGTATGATGAAACTTAAGAGAAAGCAAGTAAAAGACTTAGGATATTATAGTGGTTTGGATCTAAAAATCCTACGCCCACTCTTCCGAACTTAATCGGAAGATCCACTAAGTATGCGATTACAAGTCTTCCTACGATCTATGGATAGCCCGTTGGCACTCCGTCCTTCGGTTTGCTATCGTCACTCGTTTGGAAACTCCTTGCAAACTTACTTAATCTTCAAGTTGAAGTGAGGACTAATAAGTTCGTTATTTCGCTAACTTATCATTTGTTTTCTAGCTCATTTAGTGTTCGAGTTGCGTGATTTTCATATTTATTTGTGCATCGTAATGTTTTATTGTTATACATGTGTTTGTTGATGATTTTTCACAGGAAAGGAGCTTAAATTCGAAGCAAGGAAGAAAACAACATTTTTGTTATGTTTCAACCGACACAAGGCTTGTGTCAGTCGACACGAGCAGTCGATGCGTGAGCTGGCATCGACCACGGAGGAGTCGATGCGGGAGCTCTGTGTCGGTTGACGTGGAAAGTCGATATCGATGTGGCATGTCGAGCTTGAAGAATGTTGAGGGGGATGCGCGTCGACCGACGTGGCACGTGTATCGGTCGACGAGGAAGATGTATTTTCAGAAATTTGTGATTTTGGAGCTTTTTCTTCCTTGTTTAATTCTATACATAGTGGGGATTATTACTACACCTATATAAATACTTGTATTCGAGTTTTTAGGGTTAGGCTGTTAATTTTTTGAGTTGGATATTATTTTGAAGGCAGAACTGGAGTTGTAATTTTATTTTGGAGATTGAAGATATTGATGGATTTGAACTATTGTTTTATCAAGACTTCGTTTTGATCAATTCAAGTTATTACAAGTTTTATCTTTTCATGGTGTTTGTTATTATGAAAATGATGAACTAAATTATTAATCAAATTCTAGGGTTTAAAATCTATCCTGACTGCATGTTTACAGATTAATTTAATCGAATGTCTTTCCTTATTCGATTTGTGAAATTATGTGCTATGATTTAAACCTGGATTTGTTGGCCACTCATTTAGGTTACTAGTTAATTAATTTGAGACTCAAAATGTGATAATTAATTAACAGGAAAATAATTTTACAATATAATCATTTGTTCTTGACTTAAAAAGAGGGGTTTAGGTTATAGGATTTAATCTGTTGATTTTTGAAGTTGTTAAATTATTCCTTGAGACCGAAAGGGTAAAGGAATTTCGATAATCTACTTTGGAAATTGTCCAATAAAGAGGTTTATAACATTTTCCTGATTTCCATCTTTCAAGGAATTAAATTGATATTTGATAGATTTATATGTTGCATGCCGGGAAGAATAGTAATAAAAATCCCTAGAATCTGAATATTTACATTTGATTGAAAATCCGTTTAATCGCTCTGTCTGGTTATAATTTAATCTTTTTTAAGATTGCTTTCTGTTTAATTTTTAAAGTTAATGTCACCAAAATGTTTTAAATTTGATTGCCTCAAACAATTTTCTGAGAAGCTATAGTTCAGTACTTATGGTTGTTAGTTATTTCATTCATCGTGGGATCGATAATTTTCATTTGCAGCTATATTGTTAGCTATGTTAAGTTGTTAATAATTTTAGCGATCAAGGACGGACCCCACAACCTTCTTCCTGGTAGTTGGATGTTTGTTGTTCTACCCAAAATTTAGTATGGTTGGCTAGATGCCCGCGATAGTCAGAATCCCATAGTAGGAACTGACTGCTATGATTATATGTTGAAGGATATATTCACCAAGAAGTAGCTTAAGCTTTAATACTTAGTCTTGTGCTTTGAACCACACAACACGAATGTTTAACTTGAGTTAGGAACTCAAGTCTCATGAATAGAATCACGGAGTAAACAGAAAGCTTTTTAGAGAAAGTTTTGGTAGAGCTTCGTCTTGTCTTCGCTTGAGAGTTCGTAACATTTTAAGATTGAAATGTAGACCTATTTATACAAGAATCCTTGGATGGTTGAAATTATGCTCGTTAGACACGAATATCAATCGTTAGAGACATTTTGAATGTCGTCCAATCAAACCCATTCTTTGGTAGGTCTGATCTGCTCTGAAAGGGATGTACTTCATGTGCTTTCCACCTGCTCTTGTCAAACTCAGTTTCAGTTCGAGGAATCCAAGTATGCACATCCTCGTACTGACTTTTACTTGTTAATCACACGCCTTTAATTCTGAGTGAGCTTGATTCCTTGTGTTCCACGTGCTTAAGAAGTAAATGGCCTCCATACTGACTTTCCATTGTCAGTATGGGCAACCCTCATACTGACGTCTCATAAGTCAATATGGTTAACTCTATGCTGAGTACCCAAACTCAATATAGGCCTTGGGCTATACTTAGTGTAACCAAGTTTCACGCAAGAACACTTCTTCAAATCTCGAGCAAATCCTTTGCTCGGTCTTCAGCACCTAAGTTCTATTACAACACGAATAATTCTATACATGGATTACATTTTAGAACTCTATAGACTTAATGCTAAAGTAAGTTTTGACATATCAAAATATTAAATTAAGGAGGGAACTATAACTTAGTTCCTAACACAAGTTCAGTTGATACTCTCATTTGCTAGCTCATACTTCCAAAAGTCAATTGACATAATGATGATAAGTTCGAGTTATGAGGAGGATAATTGAGGCCAAACAAAAAAGGAAGAATTGACGAGCTTAGAGAATAGTCAAAGACATTATTCCTCCAGTAGAATACTAAGTTCAAAAACCAGACGAACTAGCATTATCCGCTGGTTAAAAGAAGGATATTCGTTGACCACTGGATAAAAGCTTGAAAAGGTGGATAAAGGTCTATAAATCGAAAAACTCCATACAACAATGGATATTTGCAGAAAAATGGGCGGATGAACTGAATCTCAACTACTACTATTTCAAATGAAACCTATAAATACCCCATAAAAAATAAAAGGCACTAACAAATTCTGACGAATCCTCATCAACAACTGATACTCAAGAACTTTTTGCGCTCTCTCCATCTCTCTTTAAGGCTCTTTAAGCCTTCCTCGTTTCTTAACATGAGATCATGAAGACTAACAACTTGATTTTCTGCAAAAGCTCTCCGAGAACTTCCCAAATCCTGCCTTAGAAGAACAATTGATCAATATTCATGAGAAGAACAGAAACTCTTAACCCGCAGATGATGGATCCAAACACATAAAGTGTGGTAAGACTTCCTCGTTTCTTAACATGAGATCACGAAGACTAACAACTTGATTTTCAGCAAAAGCTCTCCGAGAACTTACTAAATCCTGCCTAAGAAGAACAATTGATCAATATTCATGAGAAGAACAAAAACTCTTAACCCACAGCTGATGGATCCAAACACATAAAGTGTGGTAAACAACATCCAACTATAGTCTATGTGACCGGATATTGATGAAATCTCCCGTTAGAGAAGAACGAAGTTGTAACTCATATTAAATTACCTTCTACAACTGAAGTAATTAGTGAATCCCATTTGTGGAGATCAAAGAATGGACGTAGGATCTTTTAGCATCTAAATCACTATCAACTTTTGTCTCTTATTTATTGTATTATCATTACTTCACTTACCAATTGATTTAAAATTCAACACAAATTAAATTGTTAGAGTATAATTGGACTAAACTCCCAACCTACTTGGCCTTAAACATTTCAACTGACAACTTACTCCTCAAGAATCTGCAATAACTTAATTGGGACACACATGTACAATAACCACTTTCGCGAGCATTATAACTCTAATTGAGAACCAACAATATATACATTAATTATAACAAAACAACATAATAGTTTGAAGGATTATTAGCAATTTTTGTAAAGGTTAATTGCAAATTTTAACAAACCTTTTAATTGTTTTGCAATTAACTATAAAACAAAAACACTTTTGAAACCTCGAGAATATTATTAATCATGAATTTCTTAATTCCAAGAAAATCATTCTCTTTGTCCCGATTATTTGATCCAATTTTATCTTGCACGAGTCAAAAATTATTTTAATATTATATGTCAAGACAAACTTTCAGAATTACTCTTGTTCAATATAATAACTATTAATAATAAATCTATTATTTATGTATCATTTACGAGGTTGATCGAGTGTTTGTTGTAAATATATATAAAAATAAAACTAAATTTAGAAATGAGACCTATATGGGACACCCAAAAAATAAATTAAATCAAATAATTGGGACAGAGAGAGTATCCATTAACATTATTTGTATAAATAAATTTTTTTAATAACCATTTACGCATCTCCTTAAAGAAAAATGTACTCATAATTGTAAATCTTAAATTTTATTGCAAATTGTGATAAATAGGGGAAAAATGTAATAATTGATCAATTTTTTTAGAGCCTGCCTGCTTGCTTTTCCTTCCCATGTACTCGTGTGTTTTTTTTAGAGCCTGCATCGAGTTGAACCGGTCGGCATCAATTTTTTTTAAAAAAGAGGATTTTAGTGATGACCGATTCTGCATGCCGACCGGTCGGCAGCGAGCTGAACGGGTAGGCATCATAAAAAAACAAAAAAAATACAATTAGTGGTCGGGACCACCGGTTTAGACCGGTTGTCACCGGTGCCGACTAGTCGGCACCGCTCTGAACCGGTAGGGATCCAATCTCTTCTTTATTTATATCTTTTTTCAAACTCAATCAAATATTAATACATCAATTCATCTAATTAAATCGACATCATCACACAAATAATTATTTTGATTAGATTGTTAATTACAAAAATATGTTAGAAAATATATTTTGGAACATTTCTTCTATATGTTTATAAAAGAGGGCATTTTCATTACATGTTTTATAAAAAATAAAGCATTTTCAAATATTAAGACTTTTACTATTGTGTTTTTGAAATATATGTTTTTCATAGAAAAACGTGAATTTCAACTTAAATAACTATTTGAGCTAATTAAATGTGGGCATTCTTAAATTCTGTCATTCACATTAATGATAACTAATTGTTAAATAGTAAATTCATAGTGGAACAATGTTTTGATGTGACATGAAATTTTTACGCAATAATATAACTTAAAATTATTGCATTTTATTTTTTATTAAATCATTATATTTCCAATTAGGTCGTTGGCATGTAATGTAAGGTGTACTAACCCCCTACTAAATCAAATCAAGTTTATAGCTAAATAAAATAAATAAATTGTTGATAATTTCTTCGTTTAATAACTCGACTCGTCTCAACTAAACACCCACGTAAAAACTGTACACATGCATGAATTTGCAACAACACTTAAATATTTAATATAAGAAGTCAATTTTCCTACGAAACTTACGTAATGAATTTAAATTAATTTATTATGTTAATTTTAATAATGTGGCAAGTGTATGCTCAATATATTATAATATAATAGGAAAATCATTGACTTTTAATAATGATTGAATCCGAAACCCTTAATTTGTTACACCATTTAAATGTTTTTATAATTAATGGTCATTTGTTTTGGGTGGTATTTAATGTATTGAATTACCTACTAAATATTTAATATATAAAAAGTAATTACGAAAATTAGAATAACAAAGTATATTGTAGTCACGGACCATGGTGCTGACCTGCAACAGATCCGATGTTTGAGGATAATAATAATCTTTTTTCTACGTGTTTCTATTGGACAATAAAATAATAATAATAATAATAATAATAATAATAATAATAATAATAATAATAAT
>JAPKLW010001388.1:123383-160734 GCA_026898455.1 Plectranthus barbatus | reverse complement strand
TTTCAGTTAACATTTATTAAATCTTGATGGGTTGATTAAGTTTTATAAATTTTTTTATTATTTGTTAATTAGAGTCTATCATTGTTTTTTATAACTTAATTTAAAGTTTGTGAAAGCATAAACAAGTATATTATATTTCCTTCCATATTTCTCCATCAAAATATGGTTTTCAGATTTCAAATGAAAGAACATGAAAGAGCTTTAATATGATACATTACTAATTTAAAATAGATTACAGAAATGATAGACTCGTGATCGTTTTAAGCTTGAGATAAATTTGACATATTTAATATTGATCTCAAATAGAGAATATAAATGTGTTGTGAAAGTCTTAAGCGTGATGTTCAAATTAATTCTTACTCAAGTCAGTTCTTATTTACTGAAAACTAATTAAACGTGAAGTTCAAATAAGTTAGCCAATTCAATTAATTCACCAACAACTCATAAAGTTGTTGGGTTTTAAATAACCTTAACAAGCAAGTTAAATAAAGAAAGATGTAAATAACACATGATATATAGTGGTTCGGATTCCAAATAATCCTACGTCCACTCTTCAATCGCCAGATGGATCGAAAATTCACTAAGAACAAGTTACAACACAATGCAATGAGTGTCTTCTAGTTTCAGGAAGCTCATACGTCCTCCAGATTCCAGATAGCTACATGCAGCAAAATTTACCACATGAGCCTATGTGCTAGGCTCTCTAACTATCATCAAACTGACTAACATTACCACAAACACATCGTTAGGTCCACAAGTTGGATATGTGTGAGTTTGCGTTCCTCACAGGAATTGAGATTGTTGAATGATTGTCAGGTAGACTTCTGACAAATTAGGAAGTATGTCTCTGATCCAGAGTCTCTTGGAAAGAGTTAGGACTCCGATTAACTCAAGTGAAGCCGCTTTGAGTTCGTACAAGAACACGGTGATCAACTAAGATAGATGAAAGCTTTAGATAGAAGATGATACTTTGCTGTTAGTGTGTGCAAAATTCGTATATTCGTATTCCTAACCTCATCTCTGTTGATCTTCTTAGATATTTATTGACCTCGGTGGAGAACTCTGAATAATTTGAAAACTATCCATTGAGTGGTGAGCACATTCTTTAATCTTTTGATTTAAAATATGCCACATCATTATCTTTCCGTCGGAACGACTCAAAACTAGTTAGATGAATCTCAACTGATTCTTTTGTCTTTACTAAATTGAAACCTTAATATTTTGTCTTAAGTCAGTTGGTTGTCATAGTTTTACTGACTTATTCTTTTTTGCGTCCATCGATAATTGACTCTTACACTTTTAGACACAACTTTGAATGGATTAGTTAAGTTTCATATTTAACTGATATCTGACCAACTGACTTAATCATCAGTTGTGTAAATCTTTGATTGATCTCTTGATTGGCGTTAGTTGATTCCTAATTCTATTGCAACTTAATGAACTCATACACAAGTTACAAATTTGGAATCACTTTTTTTATCAAGATTATTGGTCCCTGATCAGAGTGATATGATATGCAATGAAAGATTTACAAGCTTGCACTCTCCAAACCGGTGATTCTGGCACCAACTTGGGTTCTAAAAACTGGTTACTTAGCAATAGTTGGTTACTTAGTCAATATTCAACAATATACTCCAACTCTTGAGGTGTTGGGTTTTAAATCCATCACTCAAAATAAAGAAAACAATAAAGAACACAAATAATGTGTTCAGACAAAACCGTTCTACGTCCTCTCTTCACACTCGTAGTCTGGAAATCACTAAGCCTTGTGTCACATGATCTGTTTCTAGATGGTGAATGTCCGCGTCCACCAGCGTACTTGTCAAGTCCTTCACATCTTCTGGTTTGAAGTATGGGTGCACCACTCAACCTCCAACTAGTCGTGGGAGTTTTATTTTTTCCTAGAATGTTAGCTTGCAGTATACACCCGGAATAGTTACCATTGAAATAGTGGCAACTCCAACATATTTTCTTACTTAGAAAGTAAGAAAATAGAAGTAATAGGTCGCACAGAGCTTTGTGTCCAATAAGGCACACTGTAAGCTGATCAATAGGCTGAAAGATTTTGATTGCTTGAGTGTAGATTTCAACAGAGTATTTTCGCTTTCGTGATTCGTAAAAGGTGTTCGTGATCAGTAACTTTCTCCAGATGAATTGTTGCTTCTATTTGTAGGTGATCTTGTAGAAGTTTGAAATTTGAGTCATTGTGAGAGAAAAGGAACCCGTCCAATCGAAGTCTCACCTTATCCTGAAATGCAGTGTCCTTGCTGGTAGAACATGTGGACTTTGCAGCTTTATTCTGAACGGCTCCAAGCCAGTCTGAGGAATGTCTGCTGGTGGTTTCCTTGGACGAACAAGCTTCAAGGATCGCAAACTTTAAGATCTCATTTCTTAATGTTTGGTATTGGAAAACACTTGTTTGTCTTGGCTTGCTCGTGTATATTCTTGTTAGTTTGGGAATTGTCTTGCTAGTGACACGTTGTTATTAAGCTCCTTGCTGGTGGAACACTAGCTGGTGATGATGTATCAACCAACTTCCTAAAAAAAATCACTTTGCTGGTAAAGGTATTTAGCCATCAAACTCCAAACAAGCTCTTTTGCCGGTGAATGAAATTCAGCCAACTAACTTCCAAAAGTTGCGATCAACTCCGATTTACAACTCGATAATTCTTATACATGGCATTACAAGTTTGAACTAATCCTAGCTAAAAACGCTATAACTGGTTATGTTTGACTTATCAAAACATCATATGTTAGGAAACTTCCTTATATTATGTTGTTTTGGTGGGTCAAAGTTTGTGAAAAGCCATCTTAGTTTTTCTCTAGGTTAGTTCCAGTACGGTCTAAAATGTAAAGTCATGTATAGGCTTGTTATCGAGTTGTAAGTTAGAGCTGATCAGAATACTAGATTGATGAATCAGTCTAGAAGCGCAAGACTCAACAGACTAAGGTTCAAACCAAACTTATAAGTCTGGTATGCATGAGTCTAAACTGACAAGTTTGTGAATCACCATGTACGGGACTGGCTAGCATGATCTTATCAGTCCAAGATACCAAACTTACCAATATGGGACCAAAAGTATACTGATGGATTACGTCACCAACATGGACTTGCAAGTATGACAACATCAACACTGACTTCTACGTCTCACTCTCGGTGCAAAGAGACAAAGAGAATTATCCGAGGAACGTAGTGATAAGTACAAACTTTAAGGATTGGAGATTCCTTAAAGTCTGCAAGCCCAAGACCCCAATCTTGATACCTCGGACTATCAGACTACCATTATGACAAAAAGGAGAACAATTGATGTCCATGTCAGAAAAAGCGGAGCAGGTGCAGGATATCTGGAAAAGGAACTACCTACCCGCCGATTGCTGCAGTTAATAGAGACTTCCGATTGGACAACATCCAATTTATCTCTAACGGATATATGAATTCAAACCTTCAACCTTTCGGCTATAAATACCGGAAGATTTCTTCAAAAGAAGGTTACAAATGTTACTGAATCTTACCAAACATTTACCTACAATTTTCAAAGCGTAGAAACTCTGTTAAACTCAAGACCATTCGAGGCACTTAAGCTTTTTCGTGTGTCACTCTAGTGAACACGAGACTCAGAACTTTCAAGTTCTTGAGTTATCTCTTTGGAAATATTTCTCTCCAAGAAAGATTACAATAGTGAAGTACGTCTAATACTTTGACTCATACGAGCTTATTACCTCCACGTTAATAGTTTTGGGGAAATTCTAAACACCCCATTCCGGCGACGAAGAGGCTGCATGGTGTGCCCACACTCCGAGGAGTTGTGAAGGGAAGGACGAGCAAGGACCAGACGAGTGAGCTTGTGGATCGGTGGACGAGGCATTCACCCACAATCGATAGATTGTAGGAGCACCTGTGTAATCCTAATCTTAGTGGATTTTTCTTTCAAAAAAAAAACTTAGTGAATTTCCAGACTTTGAGTATGAAGAGTGGACGTAGGACCTTTAGAGTCCGAACCATTATAACATTTGTCTCATTTGTTGCTTTCAGCATTTTATTAGTTTACTTATCTTTAAAACACAATACTCAAGTGTTGATGTATACGCTGAAAGCTGACATTAAGCATATTTGAACCTAAGTACCGATCTAAGATTTATCAAACCAAACTGACTTGTCACCGTGAGTTTGGATAAGTGCAAGTTTACCGTAAAATAAACTATTTCCACTGTGCAACTTAAAATTACACCGAAAAACCGGGACCAACATCATATAAAAAAAGATTTACTAACAATAATTTCTGACACAACTGTATCTAGTCAGTTCTATACATACAATTAGCTTAATTTGATGTATCAAAACTATATATTTCTTCTAACATTTTAAATGAAATCGTATTAATGATTTTGATATTTGAGTTTTGAAAGAAAAATACTTGAATTTTCTTTTCAGTATTTAATAAGATAAAAAGATGGATATAAACATATCCGGCCATCACAAACTTGTTTGTGGAGGGTCGTGTATTCGTAAATAGTTCAAGGTTAGGGAATTTTCATTTTTAGTAAAATGTGCAAAAGTTATGCTCAAAATAGTAAGTTAAATGCCAAATAATTAACATGTTAAAATCTATTTAAGGGTGGATAAAGCTGAGTAGAAAGTTACACGATCAAATAGTACAAAAAAATCCAAACAATAAAAGGTCTCATGTGTAAGAATATTGAATAAAAGGTTCCAGATTATTATCCTCTTTTCAATTACTTAAAAAAAGTTATAAAATTAATTGTCATATGTCTTTTGAAAAAATAAAATAAAATATCAACCTAGCAAATGTCAAGTATTGATAATACTGTTTTGGGAAAATAGAAAAATATATCCCCATCTATTACAAATTAGGAAAATATATCCCCAAGTTTTTCTGTTAGGGAATTATATCCCAAAGTATAGTTGTGGTAGGAAATTTTATCCTCCTGTGTTAACTAAGCAGTTAAGTACTATGTGGCGCTGAGGTGGTATTAGATTCAATGCCACATGGTACCACATCAGCGCCACATGGCAAATGACGTGACTTTTTTAATTTTAAATTAAATAAATATTAATAAAAAATAAAAATATAATTGAAAAAGAGTAAAAAGTATATAAATATTTATTGTCTTATTTTTATTTTACTTTTTTCAATAATGTTTTAATTTTTAATTAATATTTATATAACTTTATTTTCTTCATTAAATTATTATTAAAAATATAAAATTATTAGTTTTGAGTAATATATATATTATATATACAGTATGTATATTAATAATATTTATTTTATTTTGTTCATAAGAATATTTATTTTGTATTAAAATATTATTAATAAAATAATAATAATAACTCAGATATTTTATTATTTTAAAAAGTCACAAGAAATCTGAATTCTTAAAATATAATTAAAAAATCTGAATCTGAATCTTTATTATTATCATTATTATTTTATTAATAATATTTTAATACAAAATAAATATTTATTTATGTTTATAAACAAAATAAAATAAATATTATTAATATACATACTACATATATAATATATATATTACTCAAAACTAATAATTTTATATTTTTAATAATAATTTAATGAAGAAAATAAAGTTATATAAATATTAATTAAAAATTAAAACATTATTGAAAAAGAGTAAAATAAAAAATAAGACAATAAATATTTATATAAATTTTACTCTTTTTTCAATTATGTTTTTATTTTTATTTAATATTTATATAATTTAAAATTAAAAAAGCCACATCATTTGCCATGTGGTACTATGTGGCACTGAGTCAAATATCACATCAGCGCCACATGGCACTTAACTGCTTAGTCAACATAGGAGGACAAAATTTCCTAACAAAACTATATTTTGGGATATAATTCCCTAACAAAAAAAATTGAGGTTATATTTCCCTAATTTGTAAAAGATGGGGATATATTTCCCTGTTTTCCCTATTTTTTTTCAGAGGGAACTAAATAATATCATCCAAAAGTTATCCCAAATATTTTCAGTAAGAATTTCGTATCAAGTTAATATTTAGTCGAATAATTCATTCCAAATATTTTCGTTATGGTTTGTTACCCTGCATTTTTATTTCATCCATTAGTTTCATCCCTAATGTGGGATAACTTTTTTTTTTGATAACAACTCTAATGAAAAATATTTTAAATAAAATTTTCTAATGACATAAGAGTATAGAATAAAAAACCTTAATTGAAAAAAAATTTAATGATATATATTTTTTGAGATTAAATTACTTATTTTCCCTACTTTTTAATGAGTTTATAGAACTAGTTAAAACTTAAAATATCCTCCCTCCATCCCGCTACAATAAGCCCTTTTTATTTTGACACATTAATTTTGGAGCTAGTGTTTAGTAGTTAACTGTGGTTAATAATAAAATTGGTAATCGTAATTAACTTATTTAAGACTTAAATAAGTTTAAATAAGTTAATTACGATTGCCAATTTTATTATTATCCACAATTAGCTGCTAAACACTAACTTCGAAATTAATGTGTCAAAATAAAAATGGCCTATTGTAGCGGGACGGAAGTAGTACAAAAATTAGTTAACAAAAATGTGGGTGAATCTTCATCAATAAGTTAATAACACATTTAAAATTGAACAAAAAATTTCACTTACATCTTAAAAAAAATATTGTTAAAATCTTAAAATATTTTAAAGGGGAGATTATTGAAACTTTGATGGAGTCGTTAATGGCAGTCATATTATCTGTTAAAAAAGAAAAGAAAATGATTTTGGTGGTAATTAAAATGAAACAGTTATTGACTGAAACAAATCCTGGCTACCCCCTCCCCCTCAAAATTAGTTGATTAATACCAGAAAAAGCCGACAACCCGCCTCCCCTCCTTCTCGCTCCCACCTTTCTATTACAAGAATTGTAATATAATAATTGAATTAAAGCTGGTAAGAAACGATCTTGTCACCTCCTACACACAGTGGCAAGAATTGCAATTCCACCGAAACTCGAGACCTGTTCCACAACCCCTCATCACATTTGCTGAGTCATCATCGCCTCTGCATTTGTGTAACAAAAAGCAAAAGCAGCAGCAGCAGTTGCAGAAGCATCATTCACACTTTCCTCAAAAACCAAAAGAAAACGCAGGTTCTTCTTCTTCCACCACCCCAAGCAACTCTACTCCAACATTCCCACCAACTATTCTCATCAAGATTACATTTTTTTCCGGAGATGGAGAATGTTGTTGTCTTCAACTGCGAGCTTAAAGCTTGTGGGATTGTGTAGAACTCTCCAAGTTTCCATCTTTTGGTAGCTCAGCTCCGAAAGAGAGAGTTTCTCTCCCTCTCTTTAGGTTTATACCTCTCTCTCTCTCTCACTCATCTCTCTCTGAGATATGGATTGCAAGAGCTTTGCAGCAGTGAATTTGGATCCACTGAGGAAAAGGAGCGGCGGATTGAGAACAAAACAGGCGGGGAGAGGCTCTTGCAGAGGGAGTTAGGCTGCGGGCGCTTTGATTTATTCAGGAGGAAAAAAAAAAAAAATAGAGAAGGGAAAGAAAATTGTTTTCCATTCGGAGGAATAAATTTTTTGTATTCCTCAACTGAGTCTTTGGGTAATTTATAATCTATTTCTACAGTGAGAATATTCATAGTCTGCTGCAGCTACATTACATTTGATAGTTGTGATGGGCTACTTGTTGAAAGAGGCGTTGAAGACTCTTTGTGGAATCAACCAGTGGTCTTATGCTGTCTTTTGGAAGTTTGGTTGCCAAAATCCCAAGTAAGTTGCCCGAATTCAGATATTTATTCTCTCTGCTTTATTACTATATTTTTCTTGTGTCTAAATATTTAACACTTGTTTTAAGGATGGAAAAGAGAGGAAATTAATGTTTAGTTTCTTGTTTCATGATATTTCGTACTTTGGATCCCATTAATGGTATTTTAGCATTTGTGATGACGATTTTCTGTTTTATGTGTGCTTTTTTCTTCATTTGCTTGTGTTTAATGTCGTGCAATCTCTGTGTGAGACTCTCTCTCGTCTCGGAAATTCGTGTTGACCTGTGGTGGAGGTGAGCAAATGCGAGCACAGATTTTTCAGCTCTATAGATTATTTCGACTTTTGTCTTGCCCTCATACTTCTTTTAGTTTTTTGAACAAGATAGCAAACCAACTTTCTTATCTGCAATTATTTGTTGGTACATGAGAATAAAGATGCTAGATTTATTGGTATGAAAGATTTGATTACTTTCTTTTTGTCCAAGTTTGGATTTTTCTGGTTGGCCTATTCAGTTTGTCCTGGAGAATCTTAGTAGTATGGATAATTTGTTTTAATCTGGGGAAACTTTTTCCACTGATATGATCTCCTGGGCATGACTTTGTTCATTTCTTGTTTGGCATTCTTGTTTGCATCTACATGTACTGACCTTGTTGTCTTCAACAATTTCCTTTGTCCTAGATTTTGTTTCCTTATTCTGAACTCTTTGATCACCACAATTCCCAATTGTCCAATTTGGGTAATCTACTTGACTGCTTCATAATGTCCTAAATTTCGTTTATCATCAGGCTTTTAATTTGGGAAGAATGTTATTATGAACCTGCTTCCTGCTATGGGCATCCAGGGATTTCTGGAAATGGGATTTCAGAAATTCCTTATCAGGATTGCAGTACTATTGTTTCAACTGAAACTCTTAATTTGCGGCCGGTTGCAACCGAAGGGAACAAGTTGCATTTGCTGGTCAACAAGATGATGGAGGACAATCATGTTAATGTTGTAGGAGAAGGGTAAGCGAACATGACTCTTGATACTGAGAAATTTATCCATACACAAGTCACTCATCCGATTTTATTTCTCAGGTTGGTTGGAAGAGTTGCGTTTAGTGGAAACCATCAGTGGATACTATCAGAAAATTATTACAGAGAAAACCATTCACCGGAGGTATGGTTAAGGATGTTCTGTTCAATTCTCTGACTGTTTTAGATTCTCGGTTTGGTATTGTAATTTCCAGCAAACACTTCAACTCGTCACAATGCTAGCACGTCTTTCAACGAAAGTCAATCCTATGTTAATCTGTTTATTGTTCATGTTGTCATGCTTGTGAACTCTTTTTTAGTTGCAATCGATGCTTTGAAATAAGTAAAAGAGTTGATTACTAGTAAATTTCTTAGATATAAACTGGTTGACTTTATGAGAGAGGTAATCTTGGGACTTCTCTTTTTGTCCATATTGGAGTAAATTTTTTATCTTTTGTTTGGTTTTTCAGGTTCTAAAAGAGGTCTGTCTACAGTTCTCAGCTGGCATGCAGGTAGTAAGATTGATGTTTTTGCACCTATCTTCGTATTTTTTGTCCAAGATGTTTTTACCTAACTTATTCAATATTTTCCCTTGATCAGACGGTTGCCGTTGTTCCCATTCTTCCTCATGGTGTAGCTCAGTTCGGTTCATACTCAACTGTAAGTTGCTAGGTCGTTTTCTTGCCAATCACATTTAACTATGGTGATTTTATGCATTTCGCGACATGTTTTTAATTGGAAGGATAATGATAATCAAATGTTAGTTTTGTTTATTGTATTTGATATTCACACATCACAGAACACTTAGGATAACCAACGTAGCGCAGGTCAGGACTTGTTTAAGAAAACAGCGGTTTGGTCTAACATAGCCAGGTCAGGACTTGTTTAAGAAAACAGCGGTTTGGTCTATGCTTATGCGGGCAGGGCAAGATCCTGTTTTGATGAAAGAATCAAGGATCTGTTTTCCTGTTCTATAGCTACTAAGATCAACCTCTATACGAGAATATACTCAATAAAGCTTCTTTTTATTTATTTATTTATTTATTTTGTTGTCATGGACTAATGCTGTTATTTGGCCAATTTCTGCCGTGTGATATTTGATCACTTTGATATTGATTGAAGTACTCAGGCTGATGCTACTTAACTGACAAATGTGGTTGCATTTTCTGTCTCAGATCACCGAGAACATTGGATTTGTCGATGGTGTGGTGTCACTAATACATGAGCTTGGTAGTGTACCTGGAGTTTTACAATCTACAAACCAAGAAGCAAATGAACTTGCTCCCAAAGTTGGGTTTCCAGTATATCATGGATATTCTACTCCTCAGGAACTGCCTCTTGATTCATATTTGATCAATTCATCTTCTTTCGTTGCTGACAATCTAAACTATGTTGGATGCTCTGCTCAAACTTCTGCATTTGATAGTCATATACCTTTTTCCTTTGTGGGAGACGTCCAAAATGAGATGCAGCCCCGTATTGCAGCTTTTCAAGCTGCAAACCCGAGCTCGTTTCACGTCAAGCCGTATAATCTCCACGAGGAAGCGAAAACTTCTCAAGCAAATAAGTCAGATTTTTCTTTCCCAAACCAATTTATGAATGGACTGGCTAAAGCTGAAGTGATACCTTCAAATTCATTTTCACGGATGAACCGATATTCTCCTCCAAACATCCCTAGGTCCATCAAAGAATTGCCTTTCTCCAGTTCCTCTACTTCAACAACCCATGCTAGAGTTAGATGCACAGAAGGAAAAATTATGTCAGATAATGTCAATGGAGATCATTTTTTGAAACCCGTGCCTGCTGGCATTCAGGTTTTCGATGTTCAACCAAATTCTGGCTTGGTTTCAAGCTGTAATGAAGATGCTGTTAGGTTCCCATCCGTTGAAGCAAATGAACAGCGTCAAGTTATGTCGAGCAATATAAAACCCGTGCCAGGTACAGCCTCTGAGACAGTGGCTTCTCCACATTCAACATTGTCTAAAATGGAAATGTCTTTCTCTGGTTCTGTTGACCATCCAGGAACAAATTCCTTACTTGCTTATTGCTCAGGCACTGATGGTCTTCACATGAACAAGAAGTTTGCACTAAGTGATATGAGTCATAGCAAGGAAGAGGCGAAACAACATGTTCTTACTTGTGAAATTCCCCTGACCGAACATGCTGGGAAACTGAAAGTTGCTGAGGCAGTTCAAGGTTTAGTTGGAGGTGACAGAATGCTTGAACCTGAAAATCGGTGTCATCCAGTGAATAGTACCAATGAGAATACATGCTTTGAAACTCAAACAGGAGATGACTTGTTCGATATTTTGGGAGCTGACTTCAAGGACAAATGGCTCAGTAACTGCTGGAGAAGTTGTTTGAGCGACGAATCAGCGAAAAACATACCCAACTGTGTCACAAATGATTCTTCATCCAAAAGTAACCTAGCTTCTTCAGAATTATATCATCCTAGTCAAGGAAAGTCAGATAACAGGATCTCTTCATTCACTGGCACCAACCATCTCTTGGATGCTGTGGTCTCTAAGGCTCGCCCTTCTGTGAAACCGAGCTTGGACAACAGTATTTCTTGTAGCACAATTTTGAATAATACAAGTGGCTCGTCAGCTCCCACGAGTTTGCTACCGTATGGGAGGTTTGGGGTTTCTGACAACATGAAGGGAGATTTATTAGGCATGCCAAAAAACACAGCAAAGGCTGGCATGATATGTTCTTCCTCGTTGAGTACAGCATCTTTGAAAGAGGATTCAGGAATATATTCCCAGGGTAGTTCCATTTATGATCCATGGATTGAAAAGGGTCCTAATACGAGGCAGAGTAACAGTGCCACTACCGGTTATTCTACTAAACCACATGAACCGAGCAAAACAAATCGTAAGAGACTTAAGCCAGGGGAAAGTCCAAGACCAAGGCCGAAAGACCGTCAAATGATCCAGGACCGTGTAAAGGAGTTGAGAGAAATTGTGCCTAATGGAGCTAAGGTGATACATGACTGTTCAATAATATATATGTAAATATATTTCCTTATTTCATATTGTGATAAAATAATTCAGCACTTTGTTCCGGCACTTATGCATATCTTTGCTATGTCAACAGTGTAGCATTGATGCGCTCTTGGAACGTACTATCAAGCATATGCTCTTCTTGCAAAGTGTCTCAAAACATGCAGACAAGCTTAAGCAAACTGCAGAATCAAAGGTGTGGAAAAACTCTTGTATTCGCAAACTGAACAATATGTTGTTCAAATTGTAATGATGTAAAATTAATCACAACAGATATAGTTGTAATAGATTGTTGAATAAATGTATGCTAACTGCAAGTACTTCTATTGGAACACCATGGAAGGAAAGAGTGATGGAATGTAGAGACATCAGCTTAAAGTCCTTATAGTTTTCCTCTGTTTCAATTTTTAGATTATGAGCAAGGATGGTGGTTTACTTCTGAAAGATAATCTTGGAGGAGCAACATGGGCCTATGAAGTTGGGTCACAATCTATGGTGTGCCCTATTATTGTTGAGGATCTAAATCAGCCTCATCAAATGCTTGTTGAGGTAACAACTCTGTTGAGTCTCTACGCCTGGAAACACGATACAATTTTGTGCCTTTCTTTCACATTAAAATTGTCAGTTTCACATGCTCATTGAGTTATATACTTATTCAAATTATTTTCTTTATTTGTGTCAGATGCTCTGTGAAGAAAGAGGTTTGTTTCTAGAAATCGCTGACATTATCAGAGGACTGGGTTTAACCATTTTGAAGGGGCTCATGGAAACTAGGAATGACAAGATCTGGGCACACTTTGCTGTGGAGGTAATGTTTTTGATAAGTAAATATATCAATGGATTTGTCTGCTAGTGTGCTTTTGTGGTGAGATGTCAAAAGTTTGGTGCTTCTTTGTTTGCACTATTGACCTCAAGATTTCTGTTCATCTTGCGTTAATGCCCTTAACATAGACGTAATGAAAAGAAAGTAATAAGATCAGTCGCGAATGCACCTTTACCCACACACGCACACCGCCCTTGGTTTAGACTTTTGATGCTTGGTGTTGGGCCATACAATTATTTTATCTACCTAGAGTCAAGCAGCTGCAGTTGCTCTTGTTTCGTAGATCTCGTATATTTTATTTTCTATATAACCCTTAGCTTGTTTCAACAGGCTAATAGGAATGTGACAAGGATGGAGATATTTCTCTCCTTAGTTCGCCTCTTGGAACAAAATACGAAAACTGGTGCTCCACAACCCAGCTGCAACAACAACGTGATGGTTCAAGAAGTTCACCAAGCTGCTCCTGTTCCAACTACTGGTGGATTACTTAGTGATTCGATCTGCTAGGAATTAGTTAAGAGTGAGCACTTCACAAGCTCACCGTGACTAACTTTTTCCCTGAAAATTCAGTCCTGTGGTTATGATGGCAGCTATGACACCGTTACGAGGTCCTGATCTTGCATTCCCAGCTGCAACCCGAGTGCTGTAGAGTTATTGCCTGAACTGGGAAAATGATTGCCGGTAAATAGTCATCTGTTTTAACCTGCTGTTTGCTCTACTATATACATGGGACTTGGTTTGATTAAAAGGTAGTAGGAAGGAAATAGGTACCCTCCCCTTTTTGTTGTCGTCTTGTTCTGTATTTAGAATGGTGGTGCTGTAATTAGGGCTACTGTTTGTTCATTTGTTTTATGAAAACGATTTCTGTGTTTCTTTTCTATTCAACCCCTTTCATATTTCTCCCTTCATGCTTGTTGTCTTGCAATAAATTAGAGATGGAGAGTTGCACAGAATACAATGCAGTTGTCCTAATCAGGCCTTTGCTCAAATACACTAAATTGACAGCTAACATTAGTTTGTAGGATCAGATTATGCAAGAACCGGACGAAGAAGAATAGATACGTACGTATGTAAATGAGCAGAACTACGCGTAAGATGCTACCATATGTGATACAAGATGCATAACCTGTCAAAACAGTTTCAAGATCTGGCTTTGAGCATTTGATCAAGAACCCTCTTGGCATCTATATTACATTTTTTTTTGTCGAACTTATATTCTCTTTCAAGGGTTCTGAGGCAATTCACAGTAGACAAAATTGTCAGAAACACTTTATTTCAAGAACATATTCAATGCCAAGAGAGTTTTTTTTTGGTAAGGAGATAAGCATGTACAATAATAGTTGAAAAAAACTACACAACTTGAGTGGAATTTTAGGTTTCTTGTGTTGGATCTGTGTAGCTTGTGATATTCTCTTTCAAGGGTTGAAACTCATTTCTCAGAAGAAGAAAGTGGTGAAGCCCTTCATTTCAAAGAACATATTCAATGCCAATGAAGCAAGTACTTCTCTCACGTCCTATCAAGATATGCAGCTTTGTGATCAAACCAAAAGCCTTACTCATCATAGATCATGCATGTCTGACTACATCATCCACATTCATCACATCTCATGGCCATCAGCAAATCACAGTACACTACAGATGTGAAATTTAATTACCATTGTCTTGAAATTCTTGTGCTTGTTTGTGGATATATAGACTAGGTAGCTATGGATGTACATGCTGTTATTGGATTCGAGCAGATCGCCACGTTGGTCTGACACCCCCCAAACACTGCATGATTCATGGAATACAGAACAGATCTCGACTAACATGGCTGTGGGTAACAGTTCACACAAACACTCCCACTCCAAAGAATGATTCCATGATGCTTTTTTGTGGCCCTCGTGAAGTTACTCTTCCTAGTAAATATCTTGCTTTCCCAGAATAAGACCACTGTAGTAAATGGCAACTTGGAAATGAATGCCTTTATAGCCTAGTTGTGGTAGTGCCTTTTTGTTTGTGGATAGCAGATAAAACCATCCTACCTTACAATCCCACTTGGCTATGGAGCTAGCCCCTTGTTTTCTAGAACTTTCTTTGTACCTACCGAGGTAGACAATATCTTGTCTAAACGAATAAAATAGAAAAGATTCTGTCCAATCTTGCTCTATAAACTCATGCAGCGCCCTCTCTACATTTCATGCAAAACACACTCACGAAAATGGAAACTGCCTCATTAGAAATTGAGAAAGCTGGCATTTTTATGAGTGGATGGCTGTGGATCAAAGCCATTCCTACAAATGCAGTAGCGAAAATGGGAGAAATAGCAAAGCAAGGAAGAAGAATCGCTGCAGAAGATCCCAGGAAACTCATCCATTCATTCAAAGTCGGACTAGCTCTCACCTTGGTTTCCTTGTTCTACTACATCCACCCCTTGTACACCAGCTTCGGCGTGTCTGCATTGTGGGCCGTCATGACAGTCGTCGTCGTGTTCGAGTTCTCTGTCGGTAAGTAGATGCACCATGAAGGAGCAATGGCATATAACCATATATAAAACATTAATGCATGCATGGAAAGCATATCGTGTCATGTTTTTGCAGGTGCAACGATTGGAAAAGGGCTGAACAGATGCATGGCTACGCTGGCAGCGGGCGGGCTAGGCCTCGGAGCTCATCACTTAGCTTCCGCAGCTGGGAAAACATGCGAGCCCATATTGATTGGGTTGCTGGTGTTCCTACAAGGTGTGTTTCTACTTTCTACTTTCTCGCTCATCATCACATGCAGAGTTGGTACTAGCTAGCTCGTTCATTGTGATTGATATGCAGCTGCAGTGTCGACATTCATACGATTCTTCCCGAGAGTGAAGGCTAGATATGACTATGGGATGCTGATATTCATACTGACATTCAGCCTGGTGTCGGTATCGGGGATTGGAAGTGAGGAAATAGTGGAGTTGGCAGAGAAAAGGGTGTGGACCATAGCCATAGGAGCATCGACTTGTGTAGTTGTATCCATCTTGGTTTGCCCTGTGTGGGCTGGAGAAGATCTCCACAAACTTGTTGCTAAAAACATCCTAAATCTTGGCAACTTCTTGGAAGGTATGGGTGAACTAGCTCGATCAACACGCATTTCATGAAATTGAGGATTTTAAAATTTGGGATACAATTCATAATTGATTATTAGAGTTTTATTGGAGTTTTATCGATTCGGGACCCGAAAGATAGTTTAATTGTCAATTTAGGACCCGAAAGATTAATTGTCAATTTAGGACCTGAAAGATCACAAAAATTCTCAATCCAGGACCCGAAAGATCATACAATTCTCAATCCAGGACCTCAATATCAAGTCCTGGATTGAAAATTGTTTGATCTTTCGGGTCCTGGATTGACAAATCATCTTTCGGGTCCTGGATTGACAATTTAATTATCTTTTGGGTCCTGGATCGACAATTCTCCATTATTAGTATTTAATATTTGGTATTCTACAATCAAAAATATGAAAAATAACTATAACAAAGATTCTCGTGTATGGAGATTCTATTAACATTAATTTAATATTCTTGGAAACTAGATATATTATACGGCATCTTCAAATTTTTTCATAAGAATACAATCGGTCAATCATACTAGACCAATCATATTTCAAGTTATATACTAATACCACAATATAAATAATAATTAATCATAGAATGATAAATTATCGAATCAATTGCTTTTTATGCAATATTCTTAATTAGTTAGAATTTCTAACCCTTTTTTGGGATGAGTAGTGGAATTTTTTCATAGACATAACTCAATTTCAAAGAGTAAAAAAACAAAGTTAAAAAGGTATCATATTATATAAAAGGAAAAATATTTGTAAATCTGTAATCTCTTGTTTACGTACGCAGACTTTGGCGATGAATGCTTTGGAAGAGCAGAAGGTGTTTCATCAACTCTACTTGGCTTGCACTCCATTCTCGATTCCAAAAGCACTGAAGAAGCATTGGTTCGTCAAACACCAAAACTTCTATCAATATTTAAATATTATAATCATATGTTTATGAAATTAATGCATGCGATCGAGAAATGTTTTAAATATTGATAGCATGTTGAACGCAGGCAAACATGGCGAGGTGGGAGCCGGGGCATGGAAACTTCATGTACCGCCATCCGTGGCAACACTACTTGAAGATCGCCGCCTTGACCAGGCACTGCGCCTATCGCGTTCAACCCCTCACCGCCTACCTCAATCTTCAAACTCAAGTATGTTAAACCTCGACACACTAGCAGGCATACGTATGAATATTTTAATGTGGATCCATGATTTGCTGTTGCAGGCACCCCAAGATATTCGAGAAATGATTTCAAGAATGAGCTCGGAGTCTGGGAAAGCACTGAAGGAGCTTGCATCGACAATGGAGACGATGAGCTGCAGGCCATGCTCCGAGTCGCATCATGAATCCAACAATCTGCAGTCGCTGCTGAAGCTGGATTTATGGGAAGAGGAGCAGCAGCGGAGCAATGTGTTGGTTGTGATTCCCGTCGCCGCCCTGCTCCATGATACAGTTGGTTGCATCGGAGAGATCGCCGACGCCATTGACGAGCTGAGCTCGCTCGCCAATTTCAAACAACGAGAAAACAAAATCAATGTGGTGATTGATTGATTCATGAGCTAGCTAGGGTTTTCAAATGTTAGTGTTTAATTTACTTGGCAAAATATTACAATTCGTTATTTTCAAATGTTTTGATTTTCGCATGAATTTTAAGTTTTTTCATGGCTAACAAAATACGTAAATTTTGTATTTGTTTTACTCCTCCGTCCCATATGAATTGTCCACTTTGCTTTTGGCACAATAACCAATACGAGTAAAGATAAAGGAAATTAATATTTTATTAGTGAGTGGGTATTATTTTTTCATTTTAAGTAAGTGGACAATTAAATGAGACGGACAAAAAAGGAAAAGTGGACAATTGAAGTGGGACGGAGGGAGTATTATTTAGGATATATTCTTAGCTTTTTAGGTTTCATTATCAATTTTTAGACTTCATTTTTAATTTGTTAAACATATCTGAAAGATATCAAATAATTATAAAAACATGGGCCAGATTGATGGACGGAACATCCAGTATATAAAAAAATGGGTCGAATCAATCTCAAAATCTCCTTGAAAACCCCTTTATATATATAAAAAAGCATTTTACATTATAAATAACACCAACCATCTCCATCATTTAACTATTTCAATATTTAGTTAATTTTCCGCTCTTTCACATTATCAATTATAATTCAAATCCAACCACTATACTTTTATATAATTTATCCATCACTACCCGACAATAAATATTATGATAATTCTTTTATTTAATTTTATTGTTAAAATAAAAATACTACTAAAAATTGAAATAATAAAAAATAAAAAATATTAGGCGATTAGATTGTACTTTCAATGAATGATTGAATTGAAAAAAAATGATTGAAATTAATATAATATGATTTAACATATATTTATACATCAATTTTAATATTACATCTATAAAAAGTTAACTGAATCACCATTAAGAAATTTAAATTAATATATATATATATACCAACCCTTTGTTTGGATTGTGTATAATATATCCAAGCGAGGTTAGTTGGCACTTGACCATTAATTTCAACCTTTTGTTTATTAATTTGTTGTGCACGTGGAGGTCAGACCACCTCCAATTAGGGCCGCCGTTATTTTTGTGTGTTGTTGAGGTCCGTTACGTGCAAAATATGGTCCAATATTTTGTCCCAACCACTTTAATTGCGTATTCTTCTAACCCATTGGGCTCATTTCAACCATCACATATTAGACACGGGGCAAATACCCACCTAATTAATGTGTCGACTAACAACGACACATAGGGGTAGGGCTGATCACGAGACGAGACAAATTAAATATGATCAAGCTCGAGTTCAAGTTCAACTTAAAAAAATTTCAAGTTTGAGTTCGATTCGATGTTCAACTCGTCAAGCTCAACTCAACTCGATTTTGTTAAAATTTATTAAATTATTTATTATTAAATAATAAATTTAATAATAAAAATTAAAATATATTAAATTCGATAAGGTTCGTGAGTTTAGCTCAAATATAAATGGATTGAGTATCATAAAAGCTTGAGCTCAACTCGATTAGTATTGAATTGATTTCAAGTCTTTTTCGAGTCAATCCAAGTAATTTACGAGCCGAGTTGTTTCATGCTCACCCCTAAACGCATTAAATTTAAACAATATTAACTAATAAACAATCTATAAATAAAAACTTTTGAATGCGAAATTTCAGGATTAGTTGGTCCTTCAAGTATGTACAATATGATGTTGCATAGTTTGTTTTTCTGGATTGATCTATTTTATTAGGTGGCATTACATGTGTTGAAAAAGACAAATGATGAAATGAAATTGTAAAACACTTATCATTTGAATTATAGATTTATCTGGGACTTTACATGTTTTCTTCAAGCAAATCATGAAAATTATATTAGTTGAGTTTTGAAAAATAGGCAATAATTAGTCAAAACTGATTGCTGCCTTGGTAGATGGAATGAAAATAGAATTTTTAATGATTACTTTGATGGTTTTTTTTTTTTTTTTTAAAATTTATTTTTTCTAGTGTGGCTAAACTAGATATTGACTTGGGCACTTGTGGTGTATAATGTTTTTCTTTGTTCACACTTGTACGGTCCATATTATTCCACAAGGCAAGGAAAGAATGGAAATGTGTTTTGTGTTAAATTGGAATGAGACTTTTTGGTTTGTTTTACATTTAGGTTAAAACATGATTTTGTTATGCAATAAAAACTTTCCAACTAATTCGAACCAATAAGTCAACTAAGTCTAAGATCCTCCACGAAACAGTTCCATAGTTACAAGGGTTGCTTTCAACACCTATTTATGGACTCTCTTCCAGAGGGACACCTCCAAATTTAGTTTCAGGGGTCTCTTTGAGACGTACGGAATTCTATTATTGAGAAGAATCCACACAAAATCAACATTTATGGATTTGGGGCGACATCAGCAAGGTTTATTCAATGTGGAAACCTATTTTATAACTTATAAACGTGTATAAATAGAGTTCATATTTCACATAAACAAACAATTTATATGAATCTACATTATTTTTATTATTATTATTATCCCAAATCTCTTCTAAATAGGTTATCTCTTATTTGATCATTTATTACAATTACTTCGTTATTCGAAAATTGCCATAACTATTTCTTTGTAACTCTACCGGGTTTGTATGATAATACTAGCGGTGGCAAATGGGTCGAGTTCGGGTTGGCGGATCGAGTTGTAATTTGATAATAATAAGTAACACGTCAACCCGAACCCGACTCGTTTATTTTCGTGTAGACCCAAAGCTGATCCAAAATGACCTGTTTAATTACTTTAAAAATTATAAAAAATTAGAAAATTGTGTTAATTATTTAAAAAATTAGATTTTTGGCTGTTTATTATTTATTAAATATTAATATAATTATATTTCATAAATAAAAATAATAATTAATTTTATTGGTGGGTCAAATGGGTTCGCGGGTCAACCCGAGATTGACCCGAACCGACACGAAAATTAAATGGGTTCGGCGGGTTCGACCCGAAACTAACACGAAAATTAAATGGATTGAGCCAACTCATTTTTTTTCGTGTTAAATTAGTATTGGGTTGTCGTGTTGGGTTGGAGACTGCCGCACCCCTAGAAAATACCCATGACTATTTAATGGAATCCGACAAAGCTTGATCCTATGTTATCACTTATCACATAGTTGAAGCGACAAGCCCAAGTTGCCCAAGTTTGTAGGAGCGTTGAGCTTTATCCTATAACCATAATTTTCTCTCTTTCATGTTTTACTTACTCAACATCAAAATCCAAAAGATTATTGATACTAGAGCCTAGAGGTATACCGTATACGTATCAATAGACTTAAGTCAGTTCAGAATTTGACTTAATAGAACTGAACGGATATGAGCTCCATCAATTAACTATGTTAAACTCTTATATAGTTTCAGACGTGAATAGCCATTAATTTGATTAAGTTATGTCGAACCTTTTTTATTATAGGCCAAGTTAAAGATTTATATGGGATAGTTCGACTATTTTCACCTCTATCAGCACCATTGAAATGATTATGAAATTTGTGATTTTATATTAGTGAAATCCAAATAAAAAATATTAAAAAAAAATACGAATGTACACCTCTATGATTAGCACCTAGCTAGTGTATTTAGAGAACACATGGACATATGGGTTTCTAGTTGTGTTTGAAAGAGTAAGAATGGTGTAACGATCCGATGCCAGAATAATAAGTGATCGTCAGTCCATAAGAAATTTGAATAATGAACGATTCCTATAAAACTTCCAACAAGTGATTAAAGGGTGATACGTATGAATTGTTGAGAATGAAGTCTTTTCACTTGTGCTCCCATCCCACAACGGTGGGAGAATAGAAGTGAGCTTGCTCACTTACCATTATATAGAGGACCCATGTTGAGTTAGAAAATGTACCAACAACAATTAGATTATATCTTTCTAAAGCTACATTGTATTCTCTCCTCTCAAGTAGTAAAATCTTCTGGCTTGGTAATGCCCCCAAACATAGTCATTATTGGTGAACTAGGTAACCAAATATCGTGCTCTTTTGTGTTTCAATATTGCTATCGTTGTTTATTTCCTAACAACTGGTATCAAGAGCCAAGGTTAGAGGCAAAGATATGATGGCAGAAGTGAAAACACCGGTAGAGCAGTTTGATGGTTCAGATTTTGCTTACCATACCACCGATGCAAAATCTACGAAGGAGATGCTGGAGATTTTGTCAGAGATGTACAAGAAGCCTTTTGCAACAAATAAGGTTTATCTTATGAGATGCTTGTTCAACTTGATGATGTCAGAACGTATGCTAGTTGTTGAACATCTTAATGAGTTTAATTTAATTACTGCTCAACTGCGCTCTATTGGAATTGATTTTGATGATGAAGTTCGAGCTCTAAATATGTTTTCATCTTTACATGAGAGTTAGAGCGGAATGGTCACTGCAGTTAGTGCCTCCGCGGATAAAGAAAAAATGGAGTTTGATGAAGTAAGAGATTTGATTATTAGCGAGAAGATTCACAAAAAGGAATTAGGAATTACTTCAGGATCAACTTTGAATACAAATAATAGAGGGCAGACAAAAGGGAGGTCAAGTCTAGATTCGGTAGATCTATGTCAAGAGGCAAGAGTCGTGAAAAGACAAATGTATATTCAGTAAAGTGCTGGAATTGTGAGGAGTATGTGCATGTGAAGAGAGATTGCAAGACACCAAAGAAGGATCATATCAATAAAAGATCAGCAAATGTATCTACAGACGAGATCGCAGATGTTTTGATTCTTAGCATGAGTAGTCCACTAGATTTGTGGGTGTTGGATTCTGGAGCTTCATTTCATTCGTGTAGTAGTTATGAGGTGATGGAAAGCTACACTTCCGAAGATTTTGGAGAGGTATATCTAGCAGATGATGAGCCTATCAAGATTGTACGAAAGGGAAATTTGAGAGTCGCTGCCCCGAATGGCTCTATTTTGAAATTGCATGGTGTTAGGTATATTTATGGATTGAAGCGAACTCTTCTTTCCATTGGTAAGCTAGATGATAAAGGCTACGTGACGACATTTGGAGAGAGTAGTTGGAAAATCACAAAAGGAGCTATGGTGATAGCTCGAGGTAGAAAAGATGGAACTCAATACACAACTACGAGTTCTAAGAATTGTATCGCTACTACAGAAAAGAAGAATGAAGCAAATTTATGGTATTGTCGGTTAGGCCATATGAGCGAGAAGGGGATGCGAGAACTATGCTTGAAAGGAAGACTGACTGGACTCAAATCAGTTGAGATTGGTCTCTGTGAAGACTGCGTATTCGGGTAGCAGAAAAGGGTTAGCTTCTTGAGAGGGGACAAAACATTGAAGAAGGAGAAGTTAGAGCTTGTGCACAATGACTTATGGGGTCTTGCACCCATGACTTCCCTTGGTGGAGCATCATATTACATGACATTTATTGACCACTCCACTAGAAAGGTATGGGTTTATATTCTGAAGAATAAACCTAATGCGTTTGTTACCTTTCGACAATGGAAAGCCTTGGTAGAGAATAAGACAGGCTTGAAGGTTAGTCTGATCACTAATATTTTAACCAGATTAATTGCAATACAGTGGCCAAATAAATTTATAACCAGGAATGCCAAACCCATAGAGAATGTATATCAAATCTATCCTATATACTAGTCATAGTTTTCAAATCCTTTTTTGTTTGAGTACTTCGAATTAGGGTTTTGGTTTTAATAAAATTAAAGATAACAAAATCAGAAAATTAAAGGTTTTTGAACAGTAAATAAATATGCAGATTCCAAGGTAGATAATCAACCTATCAACATGCATAATTCATCAATTCAACAATGGGGAAAAAATCAGATTCAAATGGATTCAATTCTTTGTTTGGTAATTAAACCCTAGATTACTAATGTGTGACTTTCTCCTTTCGGTCTCAAGAACACAACATTAATCAATCTAAATAATTATCAGATTTAATCATACAATTAATTCTTCCTTTTGAGACAGAAATCAATTGCATATAATTTTCCTCTTCCTATTATCAATTTTCACCTTTCAGTCCTTCAATTGATAACTACAAACCTAGATTCGATTTCATCTCTTGATCCTTCATTAAATCTAGTTACAATTAAATTAGGAAATGAAACCATGCTATTGAGTTGGATTAATTAAACATGCACCAAGATCGAATTATCAAAGCCCTGGAATCTGCTAGGGTTTCTAGCACAAATCATGGATATAAATAATGCAAATATTTTATTAAAATTCATAAATTAACTTACACTAGAAACCTTGAAGTCTTGAAAAACTTCAATGCTTAGACAATATTCAAAGTCTAAAGTCTGATAAAAGTCTCTAAAATCTCGATGTAACAAGATGTATTTGTAGAGGAGAAATTGTCTCTCAATAAGTTATTGGGCTTTGAATATTAAAAATATCCAAATCGGTGATGTCGTGAAAAACAACACTAGTCAAGTTAAATTTTCAATGCAAGGATCCTTCTAACTTCGCCCTACAAATTACTCTTTACTCGTATGGAGTTTTATAGTTAGGCAAAACTTAAGTCGTTGAGTTGTTCTATCAACTAGGCAAAAACATAAACTAAGCTAAAGCGTAAACAAAGTAAGACACAATTACGATCATGATTGAGTAGAAACTTAGAAATGAACCAATCGAAACTTCCCAAAATAGGTAGACAAAGTAGCAAGTTCAATCAATGAGATAGGAGTGAGTGTTGTGTGAATATCCAATGTGTTCAATTTAGATCGAATCATAATGTAAACTCTATATAATTCCTATGAGATTGAGCAATCCACTCTAAGGTAGTTAACCCCTTGTCACGGCGAGTTAACCGTTGATGAACCTAGAAGTCTCAAATAGTCACGTTATCGATTCCTAGCTCACTCCTTCTAGAACGTAGATTTTAGCCCTATGACCTATTTCCGCACATGGATTGGATTTAGAATTACATGAATTCACACTATTCGCGACGATTCCACCCGCGTGTTGGCTGTAGTGTTCACATCAAATACCACCAACGTTGGCTATTACCTACACCTTGGTGGTTGGGGATGAGATCTAGTGTGATTCAAACTCTCATAGGAAGGTAAACATTCAACATTAAATCTTAATTTCACACATTATCAATCCAAACAACACCCACAAGAAAGTTTATGAGAGTGTCAAAGTTTTTGTAAGTCCAACATTGGAATGTTTGAACATCGCTATGTTAGACTTGAACATTACTTTGACACTGTGTTGTTTATCTTACCCTTCCTGCAAGCGGTTACAACAAACTCCTAAGTTTTAGGGATTGTATGTAACCCTAGATTTCCATGGTTTTTCAGTTCCAATAAATTAGGGAACATGTATATCTCTATTACTAACCTTATACCATATTATATTGTTGTTTATTTTGTTCCTAAATAATAGGGAATGCCTCCACTACATTAAACTACTCAACACGTGAGTTTGTGGCTGATCGACGGTTACCTAGATCAAGTGGGAAGTGGGAAAGCTTCGTGCAGCACGTCCAAGGAGTGGAGAAGTGGGTACGAAGCTGTGCATTCCAAGCAAGAATAAATAGTGCACGACAAGCTTGAAGAAAGGTCGAGCAATTACACTACACCATCGAGCATTCCATCTTCAAGATTGTAACCGTGCCTTGCCCATTCTTATTGATTGCTCACAAACTGTTTCCTCACGACATAATCCATCTCTGGAGAGTCGTCCAACGGTGGAGGAGTTGAGAGGTTACCTTGTGTTCAGCTTGATAAGAACGGTTTGTCCATAGATACTAGTTTTGTGTCTATGTAGAGTGAGAATTATTCAAGGGAGTGAACCTAGAATAATTCGACCTGTTTGTTATTTATTTCACTTTGTAAAAGTCTATTTTATATAGTGAAATTATTTTAAGGCCGAAAGGCTCCCCGGGGAATAGCAATATTACCCAGAAAATTATCCGCTGCGTCTTTCTCTAACACCAACATTATAGTCTAACATTGCAGTGTTTAACGTAAACTCGGGCACAAATTCTATCAATTGGCATCACGAGCCGCTGCTTGACTTACTAAGTAGCAAGGTCCTGTTGTGCAGTTTACAATGTTAGATCCATCAAATCAGACAGGTCGTCCTCCAATCCTCGAGAGCAATGGGAACAATTATCCGATGTGGAAGTCCCGCATGAGGATGTTCATCAAATCCATTGATGAACGGGCATGGGCAACTGTTCTTGACGGTTGGACTCCTCCGAGATTGACTGTTCAAAATCTTGAAAATCCTGCAGAACCTACCACCACTCTTAAATCTGAAGGGCAATGGACAAATGAAGAGCGTACTACCGCAAATTTTAACTCACCAGCTCTTAATGCTATTTTTGTCTCTGTCGATGTTGCCTGTTTCAGGTTGATCTCAAACTGCTCAGAAGCTAGAGATGTTTGGTTAATTCTTCAAGGAAAATGCGAAGGAACCGCAAGCGTGCGAAGAACAAACATGAGGCTTCTTACCACTAGATTTGAAAGTCTGAGGATGACAGAAAGTGAAACCATTGCTGAGTACTATGAAAGACTGACATCCATGGCAAATGAAGTAGAAGCCCTTGGTGAACCAATTGGAAATGGGAGACAAGTTAGTAAGATGCTGAGAACTCTCCCAGAAAGGTTCAATATCAAAATCTCTGCCATTGAAGAAGCCAGAGATGTTGATACCCTGGAAATTGTAGAACTTGTGAGTATACTCACAACGTTCAAGATGAACTTAATGGATCAAAAATAAGAGTACAAGGGAAAATGAGTTGCTCAGCACGATGGGAAAAGTACAAAGGATTCTCCTCCTTCAACACCAAAAATTCAGGAGATTGTTGAAGAATCTGATGAGGAGTCGCTTGATGAAGAATCTCCAAGCCTTGCTCTCCTCACTAAAAGATTCAACAAATTCATGAAAACTTACAAGAGAGATAACTCCTCTTCCGGAAGGCAAGGGTCAGACTTGTCAACACCATCTCCAAATTCCTCTAACACCTTTGCGAGCAAAGGAGGAGATAGTTCTTCTAAGAAGGAAACTAGGTCTTCCTCTGAGAAGACTAACATCGAGAATGTTAGATGTCATGGATGCTCGAGAATCGGACATTTTGCAAATGAATGCCCTACGGTGCAACGATGGAAGAAACTGAATTTCAACACCACATTGAGTGAGGATTCTGATTCTGAAGATGAGGCTGAGACTGTGAATCATATTTTGTTTCACGTTCGGATTGAGGAATGTGATGAGACAGAAGATCGCATGGATACTAAAGACGAACATCCTGATGTTTCTGAATCTGTTGAACAGTAGAATGCTCAATCCATGGAAATTTCAGAAGCAAACTCTTCTCACCTATCTGAAACTAACTGGTATTTTGATAATCCTCTTATGATTGTTTACAGGGAACAAGAAGGCAGTATATTCAATACCACTCCAGAGGAAATGAGCAAAATCAGTCACTACTTCACATGGTGGACCAACAATGTGAAAAACAAAAGCAACAACTAATGAAGGTGTCTGAGGAAAACCACTACTTAAGGAATCAGCTGGCTCGTCTTGAAGCCTTGCTAACAAGAAGAGATCATGAAGTTTGCATGCTAAAAAGTCAAGGAAGTGAAGTTGATCAAGTGTTTGACAGAATCAATAAAGGTAAGGAGAAACTTGATGAGATTCTTTCAGTCAAACCATCAGATGGTAGTGGAATAGGTTATGATAAACTTAACACTGTCTATCCAGATATGTTCCAGTCTGATGAGAACATAATTAGATTTTCTAAGTCTGACACGGGCATGTTAAATAATCAAATGTCAAACACCAGCATGTCAAACAAGTCTGAAAAATCTAAAGTGTATGTTTGTCATTACTGCAATAGGGTTGGTCACACCAAGCCATTTTGTCATGTTAGAATTGCCGATGAAAATAGGAAAACAAAATGTATGGTTGTGTATACTTCACTGAAGACTAATGTTGCAGGTACGTGGTATTTTGATAGTGGGTGTTCTAGACATATGACTGGTGACAAGTCATATCTTTCTGACTTCAAAAACATCAACGGAGGTATAGTCACCTATGGAGGGGGAGCTAAAGGAAAAATTTATGGGAAAGGAACACTAAATGTTCTAGATTTTCCTAAACTCCAACATGTCTTTTATGTTGAATGACTAACTGCTAATCTCATCAGTATTAGCTAATTGTGTGATGATGGCATTGAAGGAACACACCGGTGAAGGCGGATCATCCCCACGATCGATGTTGGATACCAAACGTACACATACATGGTTTAATTAAATTAAATCAAGGAGATCAAGGATTACCAATAGATCTATACAGATCTGATGATCGATTCCACTGGAGATCTTCTAGCCTGTGTCCCATGAACCACGATCGAATGCCGGGTGGACAGCAATCCTCCGAATCGTAGATGCCAATCCAAAACACTGGATCTACAATGTTTAAGAGAACTAAACCCTAACCCTCGCTCAACACATGAGCTTATGAAAATGACAACAAGGGTTTTTCTCTCAACCATAAGATCCTATTTATAGGCATCTTCTAGGGTTTCTAGTTGGGCCAGGCCAGAGATCTCTAGAAGGTATAGTATAGGGCCTCCTATAAGTCCAAACACATATATTCAGCCCAGAATATCAATTGAACTTATAACATTAATTCATACCACGAGAGAATTAATGTTGCAACTGCCATCCTATCCCGATGTGAATCAGGGCTTCTATTTGACTTAATTAATTCCTCGTGTTTAAGATAATGCACATCTATTAATTAATTAAAAGCTCTGACAGCATTAATTGATTAATATCTTAATTCTTAAGTAGTACCTGCTCAACATTATTATCGTATTGGAATAAATTCCACCTGCAGGGTTTAATATGATAAAACTTATGAGCTCCTTAAGGGGATGTCATCAACCTGGATGTCTAGGACACGGTGCCCTAATGTGACTATATAAACACATACAAGTAATGTTGTTACTCAAGATACGGAGCATATTGAATCATCATTTTGATTCTCACCCATGGTAAGTCAAAGTAACAAACAATCATTTGCATATATCTAAATATCACATCTAGGGTTAAGAATTATCAAAGTCGCCGAGACCTTGGTTCTTCATAAAGTCAGAACAGAAAAACACGTCTCACCGCGATCCATTCAATGTGACACCACGCACTAGCATAAACTAATAACCAAGACTAGTTATCTCAAGTTTATACTAGAACCTAAAATGATAGTTTATCCAGAACTATCTCAGTTGTGAATACATTTTATATCTTATAAGGAACCCAACAATGCGATCTTCAGTGGGACGACGCACCCACCACATTGTCTACAATATAAGATAAGTGGATATACATGCAATCATAAGAAAGCAACAACGTGATAACATTTATTTCAGATAGATTTCAGTTTAATCAAAGAGATTGAATACATGACAAAGCTCACTTAAAAGTTTGCTTTACAGTATACACCAACAATCTCCCACTTATACTAAAGCTAAACTTTTAGTATACACACATGTCATTACAATTCTCCCACTTAGACTCAAAGTGTAGCTGCTACATATCGTAAACCAAGACCCTCCACGTGTTTCTCGAAGATCTTAGTTGTCAAAGTCTTCGTGAAAGGATCGGCCAGGTTATTCCATGACGCAATATTTTCCACAGCAACGTCACCTCTCTTTACGATTTCTCGTATAATGTGGTACTTCCTTTCAATGTGTTGGCTTGCCTTGTGGGCTCTAGGTTCTTTCGAGTTTGCTATCGCACCAGCGTTGTCACAATAAATTATGATACACTTTGGCACACTCAGAATTACCTCCAAGTCCAACAAGAAGCTCTTAAGCCAGACAGCTTCTTTCGCAGCCTCTGAGGCAGCCACATATTTAGCTTCCATGGTGGAGTCCGCGATGCATTTCTGCTCTACACTCCTCCATGATATGTCCCCGCCTCCAAAGGTAAACACATAACCCGAGGTGGACTCTCTCTTATCTTGGTCAGCTTGAAAATCTGAATCTGAATAACCCAAAGGGGTCAGACTATCTGATTGGTAAATCAACATATAATCACAAGTTCTTTTCAAATACTTGAGAATATGTTTTACCGCAGTCCAGTGCCCCTAACCAGGGTTAGATTGATATCTTGCCACCATGCCAACTGCATAGCAGATATCAGGTCTAGTACAGAGCATAGCATACATAAGGCTTTCTACAACCGAAGCATAAGGAACCTTTGCCATCTTCTCTATCTCATCTGGCGTTTTGGGACACATATCCTATAATTAATTAATTCCCATGTCCACAACCCAGGACACAATTAATTAATTAATATTATTTCTTTTTCACCATAGAATTAATATTGTCCTACCCCTTTATTACCACGTTATGAGAACGGGCTGCATTAATTGAGAATCCCTCTATTTAAGGTTACCGAACATTCATAAATTAATCGGAGCTTCTGACAAGCTCTAACTACAATTAATTAATGTCTTATTATTCCTGAGTAGTACCACTCAATCCTTATCACTCGTGCCTGAACTTAATCAACCTGCAGGACTTTGGCACGATGAATATTATTGAGCTCCTCAGGGAATGTCTCCATCATATTACTCGAATATGGTTACCTAAACCCAGTCTCAGGCGGTACTACACGAACTGCTGTTACCCAAGATACGGATATACGAGCACGTTACTCAGGCTCTCCACCATAGCAAGTCAAAGCAACAGTCAACTTGTGCAAACACCTAAACCTTCGTTAGGGTTTGGACTCAATCAATATCGAGATCTTGTATTCGCTAATGTCAGACAGACGAATACATCTCACTACGGTCCATCAATACGCCACCCCTGCGTACCAGCATGTCAAGTAACCAAGACAAACTACTTATTCCGACAAAGCCGCACCCATCCGGACAGACGTATCCTCATAAAATGTCTCGGCTGTGATCAGGTTTATGTCTCACTAGGTCAAGTGATCATACTGTCTTCTGCGATCTACAACACGCCGTATGATCGTTCCTATCAGTGAGACAAGAGGATACCATTGTTACATACGTGTAAGATTGTTAACAGATAAGAGAAATAAACTGTCGTATACTCATTATAATAAATTCTTTGAGTATATAAAACCCATCAATCTCCCACTTATACTCAAAACATGACTAAGCTATTACAGAATATACAGTCTGTCTATCTAGCTTGCTATCTCTTTAAACACTTCAGACCCAGCTCACGAATATGTCTTTCGTAAACTTTTTGTGGCAAGCTCTTTGTAAATGGATCAGCAAGGTTTTCCTTAGTGTCAATCTTCTTGATCAGCACATCACCTCTCGATACGATTTCTCGTATGATATGGTATTTTCTCTCTATGTGTTTGCTTGCCCTGTGAGACCGCGGTTCCTTTGAGTTTGCCACTGCACCAGAGTTATCACAATAAGTTGTGATGCTCATCGGAAAACTCGGGATCACGCCCAACTCTAAAAGGTAGTTCCTGAGCCATACCCCCTCTTTCGAGGCGTCGGAGGCGGCGACTTATTCCGCCTCCATGGTGGAGTCAACAATGCATTTCTGCTTTGAGCTCCTCCAAGATACAGCTCCACCACCCAGGGTAAACACATATCCTGAGGTTGATTTCTTCTCATCCTGGTCCCCTTTGAAATTCGAGTTTGTATAACCCACAGGGGACAAATCCTCACTTTGATAAACTAGGAAATAATTCCTAGTTCTTTTCAAATACTTGAGGATGTGCTTTACAGTAGTCCAGTGCGCTTGTCCAGGGTTAGACTGATATCTTGCTACCATGCCGATGGCATAACATATATCTGGCCTGGTACACAGCATCACATACACGAGGCAACCCACCTCTGAAGTGTATGGTACAAGACTCATTTCATCTTTCTCCCGCTGTGTTTGAGGACACTGCCCACTAGAAAGATGAACGTCATGTCTGAAAGGTAGCAAGCCTTTCTTGGCGAGTTGCATGCTGAACCGGGCTATCACAGTATCCACATAGGATGCCTGGGATAAGCTCCACATTCTTCTCTTACGATCTCGTAAGACCTTAATCCCAAGAATGTAGCCAGCTTCTCCCAGATCCTTCATTTGGAACTGTGCGGATAACCAAACCATGATTTCCGACATCACTCCCTCGTTGTTTCCAAATAGTAGTATGTCATCAACGTAAAGTGCAAGGAAAACCACGCTCCCACTGACACAAAGTCGGTAAACACAACTTTTGTTTTCCAACTGTGCAAATCCATAAGATTTAATCACATCGTTGAAACGTAAGTTCCACGACCTCGAAGCTCGCTTAAGTCCATACAAGGACTTCCTAAGCTTCCAGACAAGATGTTCTTCGCCCTTGCGTATGTAACCCTCGGGTTGCTGCATATAGATGTCCCTACCTTCTTCAAGGTAACCGTTTAGGGAAGCGGTTTTGAAGTCCATCTACCATATCTCGAGGTCCATATGCGCAGCTATGGCAAGAAGTATCCAGATGGATTTGAGCATGACTACGGGTGAAAAGGTTTTGTCATAGTCAATGCCCTCTTTCTGACTATAACCCTTTGCCACCAGCCTGGCTTTAAAAGCCGTGATCTTTCCATCTGCTCCTTTCTTTCACTTGTATACCCATTTGCACCCTATGACCCTAAAGCCATCCGACAAATTAGTTTTCTGGTATACATCCATAACATTTATAGATTCAATTTCAGAATCTATGGCGACACGCCATTTTTCAACATCCTTGTCCTGCACTGCCTCTTTGTAAGTCAATGGGTCAGAGTCCTCATGTCCGTCTTTCGGGCTCAAGTCCGAAGACTCACCCACGAACATGTACCTTTCTGGCTGGAAAATAACTCTCCCACTACGACGAGGCATCGGTGCCGTGTCAGTAGTAGGTGCAGTAACTTGTGGTTCTGCACCTTGTACTGAAAAACGTGCCTGTGGTGCTGAACCTCTCACAGGTGCACCCACATCTACACGTTCCCCTTCCCTAGGAATTGCATTCTCGTTTTCAATTTCTTGAAGAACGATATCACTCCTTGACTTGTGATTACTCACATACTCGTCCTCCAAGAATCTAGTGTTGATGCTAACAACGACTCTCTGACTCTCAGGACAGTAAAAGTAACCACCTTTTGTTTGCCTGGGATACCCTATGAACAACATTACTTTTGACCTGCTTTCTAACTTATCAGGTTCCTTCGACAGTACATGTGCCGGACAACCCATATTCTAAACTTGCACAAACTCGGTTTGCGACCAAGGAAGAGCTCAGAAGGCATCTTAGGAACCGATTTAGAAGGCACCACATTTAGCACGTAAGCTGCTGTTACCAATGCGTAGCCCCAAAACAAAATTGGTAAGTTTGCATAACTCATCATTGATCTTACCATCTCTAGAAGAGTCCTATTTCTTCTTTCAGCTACACCGTTTTGTTGGGGAGTACCCGGTGCAGTCCACTGGGATGTAATCCCATTTTCTGACAAATACTGCAGGAACTCGTTACCTACGTATTCGCCACTGCGGTCAGATCGCAGTGACTTGATAGTTTTCCCAACCTTGTTTTCTACCTCAGCCTTGAACTCTTTGAATTTCTCAAAGCATTCAGACTTGTAGCGAAGCAGGTAAATGTATCCGTACTTTGAGTAATCGTCAATGAAAGTGACAAAGTAACCGTACCCTCCACGAGCCTGCATGGACATCGGTCACATAAGTCAGAATGGATCAATTCCAACACTTCCTCTGCTCGAGACTGACTAGTCTTGAAAGGCCTAATTGACATCTTGCCCTCGATGCAGGATTCGCAGACTTGATAAGGTACTGCCTGGACCAAGTCCAATGTATCGTCATCTGCAAGTCTCTGAATCCGCTTCAAGCTGATGTGACCCAGTCTCAAGTGCCAGAGATATGTAAGATCCTCATCAGAAGAAGTAAGTTTTCTCTTTCTAGGATTATCAACTACAGATGAATTACATGCAATATAAAGGACATATTTGTTCGAAGTAACATAAAGAGTATAAATCTACATTACATAATGAATGACATTGTTATTGCCAATGATTAAAATCATAAATAACAAACATCCATAGAAAGTTGATAAAATTTGTCCTGCCGATAAACCACGACCCACAAACAATGAAACTCTTAAACGTACTTAATTCATCAAAACATAAAGAAAAGAAAACTCCATGAAGCTCCGTCATAAAGCGTTGCCTTCATCCAGTTTGGTATCTTCTTGCCATCACTCACCAGCCTTGTCGGCACGGTCCCTTGCTAAGTACAACAACATGATCAACAAGTCAGTGCTTACAGCTCTGGAAGAGCAACAACGGACTCTAATCATGCTTGCAGTTATACATGCAAAATGGCATACCTTGTCTAGCTTTGTTGGCTTGACAATCTTTCCTCCAATGTCCTTTCTTAACACAACTGAAGCACCTGTCCCTATCAGTCGCCACTTTAGGCTTTTTCCCAGCCCCACCATCCTTCATAGGTGTCTTCCTAGCCCACTTCTTAATCCCTTTCTTCCGCTTCATACCTTTTGGTACAGCAGAGAGATTACCAGAAGTAGCCAAGGCAACCTTCTGAGGGTTCATGACTGATTCCACTGACATCAAGTCATTGAACAACTCGTTAAGAGTATACTCTTTCTTGTTCATGACAACATTCAGCCTAAAACTCTCAAAGGACTTGGGTAGAGAGTTCAGTATGATATTGACCTTAGCCTCAGCGTCGATACCTCCACCATGCACAGTTAGCTCATCCATGAGGTGAGTCATGGTAACTACGTGCTCTCTCACTCAGGTGCCATCAGTCATTTTCTTACTCACGATTTCCCTCATGAGATTGAACCTGACATCTCTATCAGTTTCCCCATAGGTCGCCTCGAGACTCGTCATGATGTCATAGGCGTCCCTATGGTGTTGATGCTGCTGTTGCAAGACTTTAGACATAGCGGTCATCATGTAGCAATTGACTACATTATTCGATTTCTCCCACTTGTTATAAAAATCTATATCCATTTGATTGGATTCAACATTTGGCACTTCGGGACAAAGTACTTGTAGAACGAACATATGTTCTTCTGCAATTAGGAGGTATTCGAGATTGCGTTTCCATTCCAGGAAGTTTGGACCAGTTAAAGTGTTTTGTGCGAGAATATTGATGACATTAGACATAGACATATCTGAAACAATAAAGAATCTTAAATAAGAACATACATGTAGAACTTCGAAAACAAATGCATTGAAAACCTTTTAATAAATCAAATACAAATGTTTTCCACTAATTGCCCAAGAGTTCCCACCGCAAGCTACACTCGTAGACGTTTATGATGTCACCCTCAACTAGAACTGGGGATTTTAAGCCCCAATCCATTTAATTTCACTACCATGTCAGGAAGATTTTGACACTAGAAATTAATAATTAGTGAAAACCTTAGACCAAGCCATCTCTCAAGAACAGGGATGCAATTTTTGCATTATATTCTAAGATGCTTCTAAGCCATTAATCACAAATTTGACTCCGGCCAAAAGAGACAGTTTAGCATGGCACGTAACCAAACCGCACAACCCTTAAAGCTTTTGTTATCTGTAATTTAAATCAATCCTAGAATACTTGTGAAAGAGATCTACGCAAGGTACACTCGTAGACGTTTACGCAAAACTCTCCCACTATTCACATGATTTAAATTGTTTGTCTAGAAATCCCAACAATCGTACCCATGCACCTCTAAGAACTAGCAAGCTACACTCGTAGACGTTTACTAGAACGAGAGATACACTTACAGCCTAGGACCACTTTGTGGAGGTCTATTGATTTTAATTATATGCGCACATATAATTTATTTGTTATTATATTTTCCAAATTTTTTGCATGTAATTAAACAAGCCCGAAAATTCCCAAAATATAATCCAAAAGAAATTAATCACATAAGCATGCTTGGAAAACTGTAAATAAAAAAGCGATAAATCATGCTTTTCCTATTATCTACACATGCTTAATTGCGCACATAAATAAATCACATATCATACGAGGACAATTAGATAAACAAAAATTCCTCATGGCCCCACAAAATAGAAAAAATAAATCCTATCTATTACAATTTGAATTTTGAATCTATTTGGATAAATCCAAATCTTCTCAAATCTTTTCAAATCTTCTAGGGCCTCCAAATCTTCAACCACCAAATCTTTTGAGATTTAGGCCTTTGTGATCTGATGATTTGCCCTAACCCTAATGCAAACCCTAGGGTTTACATAGGATTGTATAAACCACCAAAAAATGTCCTTCCCGAAAAGGAATCTATTGATTCTCTCCCAATTGGTTGGACCGTAGGTGCGATGATTTACTTCACGGGCGAGGTCTCTGGTTCAAGTCCAGGATGGCCCAGCTGCGCCAGGGAAAAGAATAGAAGAAGCATCTGACTACTTCATGCATGCTCCACTTGGCTCAGGGGGATATAGCTCAGTTGGTAGAGCTCCGCTCTTGCAATTGGGTCGTTGCGATTACGGGTTGGATGTCTAATTGTCCAGGCAGTAATGATAGTATCTTGTACCTGAACCGGTGGCTCACTTTTTCTAAGTAATGGGGACACCGCGACGGGAGAGCAGCCGCCGATGACGACAGAGCCGCCGCTAGCACCGCCGCCCGCCGCCGCCGGACCGCTGCGGAGCGCACAGTACCGCACGCTCGCACGCAGCGCCCCCGGCGCCGCTGCTATCCGCCCGCCGCCTGCGACGTGCGCGGCCCTGCGCCGCTGCCGCCGTGCGCCGCCCTTCGCCGACTCTGACTTCGTTCTTCGTCCTCGACCCGTTCAATTACAGATTTAAAAATAAAAATTATAGAATAATCTATTCTATCACAAATTTTCAAATCTACACTAATCGTGGATTTTCTCGTGATTTTACAAAATTAATTCAGCCCTACACGGATAAACCACCGCGGGCTGAATTACACGGGTTGCCACGAGGAACAAAAACTATCCACAATACAAAATAAATTCATACATGCATATTGAATTTAATTTCTCACAATAGAGCCATAAATCAAGAACCTCACTCTGATACCAATTGTAGGGTTTTCCAGTGAACCGAATCACAAAAACCAATTGAACCGGACCGATTTATGGATATTGCACACAATTAAATTCACATTAAAACCTAGCATGCTCCTATGAATTTAATTCTTAGAATTGTGGATTAAGGAATTACTATTATTCCATAGAGTCTGATCCGATCTTTCGCATTTGAATATCCAATTCCAATTCAACCACGCGATTCAATTTAATCTGCGGAAATAGAAATTAAATATCTAATTTCTAGATTAAAATCGAAAACAAAAGAGAAAAGAAGGAAATCAGTTCTCCAAATTAGATCTTCAGATTTGTATCCCAATGCTGTTCAGATCTGCTACTGGTGAGGATTCCACAGATATGTGATGTAGGCCAGAGGTGAAAAACTCTTCTCCTCCCTCTACAGTTAGCGTCGCCCTACTCTCTCTCTCCCTAGGGTTTCAACTGATTTGAATGTTATGAAGGTGGCTAGGGTTTCAGAGAGAGAGGGGTCTATTTATAGACCTAGGGTTTTATCCCTAATGGGCTACTGGGATCCATTCAGCAAATATTACTTGGGCCAGACCTGGGACCTAATGCAAATAATAAAGTGGGCCTATAATTAATTAATTCCCATAACCCACAACCCAGGGCACAATTATTAATTAATATTATTTCTTTTTCACCACAGAATTAATACTGACCTACCCCTTTATTACCATGTTATGAGAACGGGCTGCATTAATTGAGAATCCCTCTATTTAAGGTTACCGGATATTCATTAATTAATCGGAGCTTCTGACAAGCTCTAACTACAATTAATTAATGTCTTATTATTCCTGAGTAGTACCACTCATTCCTTATCACTCGTGCCTGAACTTAATCAGCCTGCAAGACTTTGGCACGATGAATGTTATTGAGCTCCTCAGGGAATGACCCCATCCTATTACTCGGATATGGTTACCTAAACCCAGTCTCAGGCGGTACTACACGAACTGCTGTTACCCAAGATGCAGATATACGAGCACGTTACTCAGGCTCTCCACCATGGAAAGTCAAAGCAACAGTCAACCCGTGCAAACCCCTGAACCTTCGTTAGGGTTTG
>JAPKLW010001388.1:47965-123373 GCA_026898455.1 Plectranthus barbatus | reverse complement strand
CTAGACACAAAATAATAACTCTTTAAGAGAGTTATCACCAGAACAGATAAAAGAGTTATTTTTCATAATAACAACATTGTTGTTAAAAATGACAGAATATCCATTCGAAAATAGTTTCGAAACTGAAACCAAATTCTTTCGAAAACTAGGCACGTATAAAACGTCTTTTAAAACTAAAACATTATCAGAAAAAGATAAGTGCACATCTCCCACTACAACAGACGCCACTCTTGCAGCATTCCCCAAGCGTATGGTAATCTCACCTTCATTCAGTTGTCTTGTCTGCTTAAAACCATGCAGAGAAAAATAAACATGATCAGTGGCACCAGTATCTACTATCCAAGAGATAGTAGAACAAGCTGCAAGACATATTTCAACAACTAAAGCAGAAGACATACCCTAGTTACCCTTTTTCAAGAGGGGACAATTAGATGTGTAATGCCCAGACCGGTTGCACTTGTAGCACTTTCCCTTTAGTTTCTTGACACCACCAGAAGGTACCACACCACCAGAAGGTGCTACTCGTTTGCTCCCACTGCTCCCACTGCCCTTTTTCTAATTGTTAGGCTTCTTCTTCTTACTGCCGTGAGGCAAAGAAGAGGATGCCTTAAAAGAAACTAGAGCATGTGACCCCTTACCCATGAGACCTTCCGCTACAACCAATTCAGTTAGGAGTTCAGCCAAAGTGTACTCCTTCTTACCCATGATCACGTTCAAGCGGAAATTCTCAAAGGATTTAGGAAGTGAGTGTAGAACCATACCGATTTTTGAATCATTATCGATATTTCTACCTAGAAGATCAATCTCATGAATATATTCCATCATCTTGAGAACATGATATCTAACAGACACTCCCTCAGGCATAGAGGTAGACATAATCTTCCTTATTGCCTCAAACCGAGCAGACCTATCCTTCTCACCGAAGAGTTCCTGGAGGTTCAACATAATATCAGAACCATTAGGTATATTCTGATGCACTTGCTGCAACACATTTGACATAGAAGCCAAAACATAACAACGAGCCTTCTCATTAGCCTTATTCCACTTCTTGTGAGCCTCCCTTTGCTCTTCAGTAGAAGTAGGAGTCAGAGGTCCTGGAGCAGGTGTGTTGAGTACAAATTTGTACTCATCAGCAACCAGTACAATATCCAGATTTCTTTTCTAGTCCAAATAGTTTGGACCAGTAAGCTTGTTTTGATTGAGAATAGTCATAAGCGGATTAAACGACATGATGGTCACTAAAATAAATTAAATGCAAACATGTAAGCATTTAAATCACATTAATTGAAGCATAAAACATGGAAACCTTCAAAACTAATGTTTAATGCAACCTCCAACAGCCCAACAAATATATATGCAAGCCACGGTGGGTGGACGTTTACACACATATCCATTGACCAGACAAACTATCTTTAATTCCAATATCACGTCACGTCAACCTCTACTTTATGATGAATGGAATTAATAGTCGGACCATTTAACAGGCCATGTGAATTAAAACAGGGACTCCGTTGGGGAGTTATATAGAAATTCATATCTAAGTGATGACCATAATTTAACCAATAAAGAAAATCATTTTACAATTGATGACTTTACCTTTAGGACTTTACATCACTTGCAAATAATTTCTTAAGGTTATCTTGAATTAAATCTTTACCAATGAACCATGAATGACACATCCTCTAGGGGGAGACTCCCAGGGTCCCGCGAGTGCCACACACTTCATTTAAAGATAAAATTCATTTTTATTAGAAGTCTTATCCAGTGAACCAGTGAATGTTGTATCCTCTAGGGGGAGACTCCCAGGGTCCCGCGAACAACATCCACAATCACTTATAAGACCAATTGTGGAGGCCTAAATAAATAAATTAAAATTTATTTTAACTCACTTAGTCATTTTAAATTGAAGGTTTTTGACAGCATGCTATAAAGAATTAAATAAATCCTAGCATGCTCCTAACATGTAAAACATATGACATGCTTAGAAAATAAATACACATCATACAAGAACAAATAAAATGTCCTCGTGGCCCCAAGATGTGTACCTACATATCTACCTATTCTATTACAAGAATATTGAATATACAGCTCTTCAAATGGGTCTACGAATCGGATCCGAGCCTTGAACAATTCAAATTTGGGCTTTTGAATTTACTGCAAATTGCCTTTTTTGAACCATCGTTGCTACCAAGCGATGCACAGTCAACGGCCAAAACTTAATGGGCTTTAAAGACCAAAGTTTGGACTTCCATCTCCAACCAACGGCACCTGAGATTCACGCTCGAATCACCGCCAATTGGCCAAAGAAAATGGCTAGTTGAGCAGCCTGGGCGAAAAACCAGTGCACAGGGCACTTTTCTCGCCTCCGTTCTGATCGATTCCAACGACAATCATGCCGGTAACCTACTGGGCCTTAAAGCCCTAGGTTTGGACTACAATTCCATGTCATTGGTACTGGAAATCCATAAATGGAAGGCCTCCAAATGACCACGACTGGGCTGACTTCGTTGGAATTTTGGATACGACCCAAAATAGCCTTCAATCAACGCACGAAATCAGCTCACAAGCAGACAGAATCGCGAGATTCTTGCGTGCAGCTGTTTTACGCGGCGATTGCCGCTAATTCTGCCGCCATCAACACCAATCAACCCCTGAGCTTTGAAGCCCTCACCACCACAACCAACTCCACGCCTTCGGCACCCACGATACTCACTGGAATCAATACCGGGGATGCGATGAAGGCAAGTTGCGCGACTGTCGCGAGGAAGATCAGCGCAAGTGGCTGATTTCTCGCCACCACAGCCGCAGCCTCTGCCGTGGTTCTGGAATGCCGCTCACATCTCGATGGTCACCTACCATCGGGCTTCCAATGCCAACCACCGCCGTCACCAATCGCCGCCCCACTGCGTGCCGGGGACGCCGCGAAGACAAGCTGTTGCACAGCCCCAAATCACGCGCTTCGTGCGCGTATTTTGCGGCCGCTGTTGCACCGCCTGCAGTCGTCGTCCAAGGCCATTGGTGGTGCGGTGGCAATGTCCGCCAACCCAGCTTCAATTCCCACCAACCGGTCACCACCACCAACAAGCCGATGAGCCGTGGCTGAGCCGCAAACAGGCCCTGCGCGACTACGATTCGGCAGTTTTCCGTCGATGTTTTTTCTTCGTGATATTTAATTATTGGTCTCGTTTTTCGCATCAAATTACATCAAAATTGATACAAAATTACAGGAAATAAAATTACATCATTTAATACACTAACCACGGATTTTCTCGTGGTGAAAAATGATTATAAACCGCGAATAAACCATCGCGCCAAAACCAAAAATAACAGATCGGGAGCCACAGCGAACAAAAAATATATAAAAGTATATAAAACATCGACGACATGCTTGAAAGAGCCAACAATAAACCAACTGCACGTTTCAGGCAGAGCCAACAACCACGAACGAGGCTCTGATACCAATTGAAGGAACATGCCGGTGAAGGCGGATTGTCCCCACGATCGATGTTGGATACCAAACGTACATATACATGGTTTAATTAAATTAAATCTAGGAGATCAAGGATTACCAATAGATCTATACAAATCTGATGATCGATTCCACTGGAGATCTTCTAGCCTGTGTCCCACAAACCACGATCGAATGCCGGGTGGACAACAATCCTCCGAATCGTATATGTCAATCCAAAATACTAGATCTACAATGTTTAAGAGAACTAAACCCTAACCGTCGCTCAACATATGAGCTTATGAAAATGAAAACAAGGGTTTTTCTCTCAACCATAAGATCCTATTTATAGGCATCTTCTAGAGTTTCTAGTTGGGCCAGGCCAGGGATCTCTAGAAGGTATAGGATTGGGCCTCCTATAAGTCCAAACACATATATTTAGCCCAGAATATAAATTGAACTTATAACATTAATTCATTCCACTAGAGAATTAATGTTGCAACTGCCATCCTATTCCGATGTGAATCAGGGCTTCTATTTGACTTAATTAATTCTCCGTGTTGAAGATAACACACATCCATTAATTAATTAAATGCTCTAACAACATTAATTAATTAATATCTTAATCCTTAAGTAGTACCCGCTCAACATTATTATCGTATCGGAATAAATTCCACCTGCAGTGTTTAATACAATAGAACTTATGAGCTCCTTAAGGGGATGTCATCAACCTGGATGTCCAGGACACGGTGCCCTAATGTGACTATATAAACACATACAAATAATGTTGTTACCCAAGATACGGAGCATACTGAATCATCATTTTGATTCTCACCCATGGTAAGTCAAAGTAACAAACAATCATTTGCATATATCTAAATATCACATCTAGGGTTAAGAATTATCAAAGTCGCCGAGACCTTGGTTCTTCATAGAGTCAGAACAGAAGAACACATCTCACCGCGATCCATTCAATGCGACACCACGCACTAGCATAAACTAATAACCAAGACTAGTTATCTTAAGTTTATACTACAACCTAAAACGATAGTTTATCCAGAACTATCTCAGTTGTGAATACGTTTTATATCTTATAAGGAACCCAACAATGCGATCTTCAGTGGGACGACGCACCCACCACATTGTCTACAATATAAGATAAGTGGATATACATGCAATCATAAGAAAGCAACAATGTGATAACATTTATTTCAGACTGATTTCAGTTTAATCAAAGAGATTGAATACATGACAAAGCTCACTTAAAAGTTTGCTTTACAGTATACACCAACATGCATGATCGTCAAATTCGACAAAGATACGTGTGAAGTATATGATTCAACTAACAATTGTATCATGTTTGGAAGTAGGTCCAGTGATAACTGTTATCAAGCCGATCAAGAGGGGAAATGCCTTCTCTCCATGCCAGACGAGGCTGAGGTTTGGCACCAAAAAATGGGACATGCAAATGTTCAAAGTATCCAAAAGTTACTCAAACATGATGCTGTTAAAGGAGTACCACCTCTGATGTTCAACACTGACAAAATTTGTGATTCCTGCTTGAAAGGTAAACAGACCCATGCTTCACATCCTATTGTAAAAACCATTAACACAAATTCATGTTTCGAATTACTCCATATGGATCTCATGGGTCCTATTGAAGTCGAAAGTATTGGTAGAAAAAAATATGTTCTTGTTATTGCTGACGATTTCTCATGTTTTACTTGGGTTGAATTTCTAAGGGAGAAATCCGAAACATTTGAAGCATTCAGGAAGGTGTACAAGAGAGTTAGAAAACTCTATCATGCCAATGTTGTTCGAATCAGAACTGACCATGGAAAGGAGTTTGAAAATAAAAGTTTCTCAAACTTCTATGAAAGAAAAGAAATCTCCCATGAGTTCTCAGCGCCCAAAACACCCCAACAAAACGGGGTAGCTGAACGGAAGAATAGAACTTTACAAGAGATGGTGAGAGTAATGTTACATTCTAAACATCTCTCGAAGAGATTATGGGCAGAGGTTGTAAGTACTGCGGGTTACCTTGTTAATAGGGTTTACCTAAGACCAGGAACTAAAATGACACCATACGAAATTCTTAATGGGAAGAAACAAAATCTCAAACATTTGCATGTTTTTGGCTGTCTGCTATGTCTTAAATGATAGAGAATATCTGACCAAGTTTGATTCTAGATGCAGTAAGACCCTGTTCTTGGGTTATCCCAGTAATAATAGAACTTACAGGGTTTACAATTTGAGCTCTAATATTGTCCAAGAATCTGTGAATGTTGTTTTTGATGATGCAGGTGATTTATTGGAAAAACAGGATAAAGAGAATGCCACAGATCTAATTGAAAATGGACCTGAATTATCAACTGAAGATGATCCCGATGTTAGACCTCCACAAAGTCCGACATCAGGTCCAACATCAGACTCGGATGAAGAATCTACTCCAGGGCATCAAATCACCAACATGGAAAGAAGAGAACCACCTCTGAGAATAAAAAGGAATCATCCAACATCGCAAGTCATTGGGAATGTCACTGAAGGCATTCAAACAAGAAGAAAACCTCCCGTGAACTACAAGGAAATGGTAAGGTTGGTATGTTTAACATCCAAGTTTAACATCATGTATGTTGGTTGTACATCTCTCTTACTGAACCTAAAACTGTTGTTGAGGCTTTAAAAGATGAAAACTGGGTTTTGTCTACGCAAGAAGAACTAAACCAGTTTGTTGCAAATGATGTGTGGACTTTAGTACCTAGATCTGAAGGGAAGAATGTTATAGGTACAAAGTGGATTTTAAAAAATAAGAGTGATGAACATGGGAATGGTGTTCGAAATAAGTCTAGACTTGTAGCTTAGGGCTACACACAGGTAGAAGGCACAGACTTTGAAGAAACCTTTGCCCCTGTGGCTAGGTTAGAATCCATTAGGCTTTTAATTGCTATTACTTGTGCCTCGAACTTTTCCCTATTTTAGATGGATGTTAAATCCGCATTCCTTAATGGAGTACAAAATGAGGAAGCATATGTTGAACAACCGAAAGGTTTTGAAGATCCTCACAAACCACACCATGTTTACAAACTCAAGAAGGCTTTGTGCGGGCTAAAACAAGCTCCAAGGGCTTGGTATGCTCCTCTAACTGAATTTCTTCTTGGTTTGAAATTCTCTAGAGGTAACGTAGACAAAACACTCTTTGTTAAGCACATTGGTAATGATTTCATTATTGCTCAAATATATGTTGATGATATAGTTTTTGGTGCCACTGATGTTAAACTTGTTGATATGTTTGTTACCAGCATGTCAGAGACATTCGAGATGAGCATGGTTGGAGAACTGAGTTATTTCCTTGGATTACAAATTAAGCAAACTCCTGAAGGAGTGTTTGTATCTCAAAACAAATATGTGAAGAACCTCATCAAAAGGTTTGGGCTGGAGTCAACAAAGCACATGAGGACACCGATGGGATCAAGTGAAAAATTGAGTAAGGATCCTAGTGGAGTAGGTGTTGAACCTAAGCTATATCGTGGAATGATCGGTAGCCTTTTGTACCTCACGGCTAGCCAACCAGATATCCTTATCAGTGTGGGTGTGTGCGCTCATTATCAATCAGATCCTAAGGAATCTCACCTCAAAGCCATTAAAAGAATCATAAGATATGTTGCTGGTACCTCTAACATGAGATTGCTTTACTCTAAGTGTCTCGACTCTAACATCACAGGATTTAGTGATGCTGACTGGGCTGGAGATGTTGATGACCGCAAAAGTACCAGTGGAGGTTGTTTTAAGTTTGGAAACCTAGTGTCTTGGTTTAGTAAAAAACAAAACTGTATTTCTTTGTCAACCGCAGAGGCCGAGTATATTGCAGCGGCTAGTTGCTGCACACAATTGATCTGGATGAATCAAATGCTGGAGGACTATGGTATGCACTATGAAACTCTAACACTATTCTGTGATAACTCTAGTGCCATAGAAATTTCAAAAAAACCGGTTCAACATTCTCGTACTAAACATATAGATATCAGACACCACTTTATTCGTGATTTAGTTGAGAATAATTTGATTTCCTTAAAGTATATTTCGACTAAAGAACAATTCGCAGATATATTCACTAAAGCACTTGATTTTGAGAGGTTTTCCTTCCTTAGAAAATCTCTTGGGATGTGCAACGTTCCTCTTTAAAAAGATGTAATTTTATTTATTTGGCAGATGTATCCCTATGATGTTTTAGTTTGTCTTTTTTCTGACCTTATTTATTTTCATGTTATAAAGTCGTAGACACAAGTGTGACGTCTACTTGACTATAAAACATGGTGGTGTTTGTCTTGAATTCCTTCTTGCCACTTAGTACTATGGATAAGATGTTGTTAGAACACTGGTCATGTGGAACTCCTGTGCAAGAACAGTCTTCAAGCTAATCAACTAGTACTGGGGAACAAATGTGATTAGGCACACGATCTCTGTGGAAGGTATGTTGATTTGTGGTCAGTTTTGACTGTAACATCATGGTGTTGTACATCTATCTGCCTTATTTATTATCGCCAAAATTAATTACAGATAATAATGAATTTTTTTAAATATTTTATATCTATTGAGTTGATCAATTTTTGAAATATCTTGTTAGGATAACCCATATATCTTCTCCTATTTTTTCGCATTTAGGTGGTTAAGATATTTATGGGTTTTTAAAGATTATGTTGAATTAGGGTTTGTTAGGTTGTGTTTTTATTATCCTGTTTTTTCGCCCATTAGTTATTTTGTTTAGTATTTATAATTCCATTCCCCAAAGTTGTCACCTCAAGCCTTTTCCTTTGCACAATAACCGAGTAAAAACTCTTGAGTTTCTTCCATCCTCTCTTTCTTGTATCTACAGCGCAGGCACTCTCTCTCCCTCTCCACTCTTTAACAATGGCGGACCAATCTCCCATCAACGACCTTCTGCTTCAAGCTCTTCAAAATCCTGAGCAACTTCTCCAACTACAAGAGTCGATAAACAAAATCATGGCCAATTGCTCATCTACAGGTCACTCTTCCTCCATCCCTCTTGCCGAACCACTCTCCTCTTCCCCGAAAAACCCTCCTAAAACTGCTCCCGCACCATTAAACCCTACTCTACCAAATCCCTCACCTGAAATCCCTTCTGAACGTCTTGCTTCAGAAAAACCCTCGGTTGATTCAGACCCATCCATACCCGCTACCACTGAACCACATCTTTCTAACCCAGAATCTCCGACACCGGCTAACCCTAATGAACCTCAGCCCGAACCGACGCTCCCTCAAACACAAAATCCTCCTTCACCGCCACCTACTCCCCCTATTGAACCGTCCAAAGACCTTTCTACCCTACTTATTAACCCTATTCCGGTTGCCTCTATTGTTCCTGGAGAAGAGGAAAATCCTATAAACCCCGACGATCCAGGAGATCTGAAGTCTGTTGGTGAGACTCTCAAAGAATCCGGTGCCCCTCGCTTCCCTACACGCAGATCCGAACGCATTCTGGAGGAAACTATCAAGAGAGGAAGAGTTAAGAAGACTGCCAAGCGAAAGAAGAAAGGCAAGAAAGCGGAGCTGAAAAATGTCCCTCATGTTCCTGGAGAGGACTCCCCTGTTTCTGAGTCCAACATCAAGTCTGACAATCCAATGTCAGACTTTTAGGGGCGGCAATCTCCAACCCGACACGAACCCAACACGAAAAAAATGGATTGTGTCAACCCATTTAATTTTTGGGTCAATTTCGGGTCAACCCGTCCAACCCATTTAATTTTCAGGTTGAGTTCGGGTCAATCTCGGGTTGACCCACGAAACCATTTGACCCACCAATAATATTAATTATTATTATTATTATTATTATTTATGAAATATAATTAAATAAAAATTTAATAAATAAAATATAGCTTAAAACCAAAATTTTTAAATAGTTAACACACTTTTTTAATTTTTAAATAATTAACCTAATTTTTTAATTTTAAAATTAATAAACTCATATTTTTAATTTTTAAAATAATTAAACAGGTTATTTTGGGTCAGTTTCAGGTCGACCCAAAAATAAACAGGTCGGGTTCGGGTTGGTGTGTCGCTTGTTATTATCAGGTCACAACCCGACTCGTCAACCCGAACCCGACCCATTTGCCACCCCTACAGACTTTGATGAGTCCGCATCTGATGAAAACTACAAGATTGATCTTGCTGATCTTATCTCATTATCTGAAGAAGGATCCGCCTCTCACAAAAGAAAGAAGGAACCAGATACCAAGATGAAGTCCAAGCTAGTACCCTCTTCCAAGCCGGTGCAAACTACAACATCTAAGAGACCTCTTCGCCCAAAGAAAAGAAATGTCACTAAAATAGAGGCTGCTGAAGTGCTCAGAGAACTGAAGAAACCCAGGCCAACCAAGTCAACATCTGAACCCTCCAGTCGACAGAGCACAAAAGTATCGTTTAGATGTGTTGCTTCAGAAACGCGGATTACTCAAAACTGTGACTGGAATTGAAGGGTTTGAGCCCGAGGTCATTTATGAATTCTACGCTAACATGATCAAAGAAGAGGTTTTTGATCCAGACAAGGTGAAATTTGGGAAGACCTATGTCCGAAGACATGTTGTCCAATTTGATGCAGTTATGTTTAATCAGTTGTTTGGGTTGCCATCCACGGTTGTCTCGTTTAACACCTCTGCTGATGACAAGAAGATGATAGAAGAGATCACTGAGGGAAATGTATCTAAGTGGACTTCCAAAATTCCTTCGTCTTTGCTCAAGTGGAAGTATGCTGCTCTTTACAAGATTGCCGTGACAAATTGAACACCATCAAAGAATGCCACCAGCATAACCAAGGATCAGGCCGAATTCATCTACCGCATTGGTAAAGGGCTGCCTTTCAAATTGGGTCAATTGATTTTCTCTAAATTTGCTGGGTGATCACAAAATCAGACAAAAGCGATCTGCCATACCCTTATTTCATCTACGCTCTACTCAAACATCAGGGTGTGCCAGAACAAGATGAGGATGTTGTGACTGAGACTGCCCTCCTAGACTTCGAACAGACTTTTACCCGCACGGATAAAAGAATCAAAGATCTGCCCTATGAAGTGTCTGACGAAGACATGGATGTCGATGTAGATGAAGATCCGTTGATGATCAACCAGCACAAAATGAAGCTAACTCAACATCCTTTCCAACTCTAACCAGGTCCTCCGCTACGAAGAAACTTCCTCATGTCATAGCCCAGCTGGAGCTCCTTCTTTCCGATCTCAAGGCTATTCAAGCTGCTCTCCTTCCTGCTCACATTGAGGGGGAGAAGAAACTAGCAAAATTACTGCTCGTGGACAAGTTGTGGCAGTCCAAAATGGAGATTAGCATGATCAATATTTTAGACGCTGGACTGCTCAACACTCTACTGGTGGACATTTGAAGTTTATTTCCTTTTCATGTTTATGCTGCAAAACACACAATTTCATTATTAGGTTTTAGTATCTTTTGGTTTGAGGTTCAGGGGGAGACTCCTTTTACTCCCTGCAACCTTTGTTTTGGTTTAATGCAGTTTGTTTTTGTTATGGTTGATCCATTTCTTTTACTTGTTGTGTGGGTTGATCCTGTTTTCCTTTTGGTCTATTGTTTTGCCATGGTTGAACCTTGTGTTGGGGAATGCTAGCAGGAAGGCTAAGATTAAGGGGGAGATTGAGAGTGTCAAAGTTTTCATAAGTCCAACATTGGAATGTTTGAACATTGCTATGTTAGACTTGAACATTACTTTGACACTGTGTTGTTTATCTTACCCTTCCTGCAAGCGGTTACAACAAACTCCTAAGTTTTAGGGATTGTATGTAACCCTAGATTTCCACGGTTTTCAGTTCCAATAAATCAGGGAACGTGTATATCTCTATTACTAACCTTAAACTATATTATATTGTTGTTTATTTTGTTCCTAAATAATAGGGAATGCCTCCACTACATTAAACCACTCAACACGTGAGTTTGTGGCTGATCGACGGTTACCTAGATCAAGTGGGAAGTGGGAAAGCTTCGTGCAACACGTCCAAGGAGTGGAGAAGTGGGTACGAAGCTGTGCATTCCAAGCAAGAATAAATAGGGCACGATAAGCTTGAAGAAAGGTCGAGCACTTACACTACACCATTGAGCATTCCATCTTCAAGATTGTAACCGTACCTTGCACATTCTTATTGATCGCTCACAAACTATTTCCTCACGACATAATCCATATCTGGAGAGTCGTCCAACGGTGGAGGAGTTGAGAGGTTACCTTGTGTTCAGCTTGATAAGAACGGTTTGTCCATAGATACTAGTTTAGTGTCTATGTAGAGTGAGAATTATTTAAGGGAGTGAACCTAGAATAATTTGAGTTGTTTGTTATTTATTTCACTTTGTAAAAGTCTATTTTATTTAGTGAAATAATTTTAAGGCCGAAAGGCTCCCTGGGGAATAGCAATATTACCCAGAAAATTATCCGTTGCGTCTTTCTCTAACACCAACATTATAGTCTAACATTCCAGTGTTTAACGTAAACTCGGGCACAAATTCTATCAGTTTAGTTCTCCATACCTTTCAATTTGTTCAATACAAGAGAAAATGAAAGACAATCCATTACAAATTTGAAAGATGAATTGAATTCCTCTCCAATTGTTGTCCTTGCACTTGATCTACCCTTGATAATCTTCACCAATTTGTTGTAGATTTTGCTCTTGATCCACTTGGATTTGGATGGAATGAGGATGGAAGATGGAATTTGGGAGAATTCCTAACTTGATTTTATGAAATTTTGGCAAAATTTCTCTTAAAACTTGAAATTCCCTTTTATATAAACGAGCAAATAGGACCTTCGATCGCCCGGGCCAAGATCGGATCGCCCGGAACAAATTGAAAACGGAAAAACCACCAAAAATTCCCGCTTTGGCTCGGCCGAGCCAAGGATGGCTCGATCAAGCCTGCCCTCTGATCTATGTGGCTCGGCCGAGCGGTTCAGGGCTCGGCCGAGCCAAGGATGGCTCGATCAAGCCTGCCCTCTGATCTATGTGGCTCGGCCGAGCGGTTCAGGGCTGGCCGAGCCTGCTCTCTATCCGATGTGGCTCGACCGAGCCTGCTCTCTGTCCGATGTGGCTCGGCCGAGTCAGGCTCGGCTCGACCGAGCTTGCTCTCTGAAATCTAGCCTGCTCCTCTTCTCTATTCCACTCGGTCGAGCCTGTCTCCCTTTGGCTCCCGGCTCGGGCAAAAATCCTCCAAAACTAAGCTAAAAATGCTGCTTTATGCTCAAAACCTAACCTACATCATCTGAAACACACAAAACACGAAAACACAACAAAAACAAGCAAAACACATATGATATGGGAGTAAAATGGCCACAAACATGCACACTCACATCAAAATATAGGTCATTTTACGCACATATCAATCGACTGAAACCTTTCTTCCCGGGCCTCCATGTCGATCGATATATGGCATGTTGATCGACATGGATTCTTCATATTGGTCCACTTTGATTTCTTCATTGATCGCTACCAAACATTTGTGTCGATCGACACAGGGTGTGTCGATCGACATTGACCTTCACTTCGAGTTCCATCTCGATCGTTGCTCTTGGTCGACATCAACCCTCCACGTCGATCGACATGCACGATGTCGGTTGACATGGAGGTCTTGCTTGGGTTTTCGAATTTTTCTTCCATGTCGGTGAGGGAGTGTGTAGACCAAAACAACAACTTCTCCATTTTGCCTCTTTTCATCACTTTGTCTCTTTTTCGCCTAAAAACCTGCAAAAACTCACCATGGCAAGCATAACATCCTCTATAGTACACTCATGCACGAAAATAACTAATAACTAAACATAAATATACTAAAACAAAGGGGAAAAACATGGATAAATGAGCATATTTATGAGCTTATCACGGTCCAACAATGGTGGTGAGTATGATCACTGTGAGTTCAAGAAGTTCTATAAGGACAATGGAATTAGCATGGAGAGGATGGTGAGAGATACACCAAAAAAATGGCATTGCTAAGCGAATGAACGTAACTTTAAACGAGAGAGACAAATGCATGAGGCTCAAGTGCGGGCTACCAAAGATGTTTTGGGCAGATGCGGTTAACAATGTTTCATTTCTAATTAACAAAGGTCCATCAATGCCCTTGGAGAATGGAATACCGGAGGAGGCCTGGAGTGGTATAAAGGTCACCCTGTCATTCTTCCGTATTTTTGGTTGTACTGCTTACTTTTGAAAAAGCTTGATGCAAAATCTATTAAATTTGGGCTATGGAGGTAAGATTTTGGGATGAACAGAATTGGAAGATCATCCGAAGTCGAGATGTAGTGTTCAATGAATAAGTACTATACAAAGATGCAGAAACGGTTGGTTCACTAGACCATGGCAATCAAATGTGGAGTTGAACATTACCAACTCGGGTGGGAGTAAGGAAGCTCAAGTCGTGGAGGTGATCGATGTTGAGCCAAGTAATCCACAACAGGTTCCGCTGCAAAGACTAACAAGAGAACGAAGGGCACCAGATAGGTATTCACCCTCTAATTATTATCTTCTATTTACTGAAAATGGTGAACCTGAATGCTATGTAGAGGCAAGAAAGGTCCAGGATGTAGACAAGTGGACACTTGCTGAGAATAATGAAGTTAAGCTTGTGCTAGGCTAATGAGACATGGGAGGATGCTGAACTTCCTAAAGGGAAGAGAGCCCTTGACTGCAAGTGGGTCTACAGGATCAAGACTGAGGCTGATGGGATCAAGCATTACAAGGCACGGTTGGTAGTAAAGGATTTCCAACAACGATATGGTATTGACTATACTTATATATTTACCCTTGTTATGAAACTAACTACCATTCGACTTTTTTAAAGTATGGTTGTTGTAGAGTATTTACTTTAGAGAAAATGGATGTGAAGACAACATTTCCCCATGGGCATTTGGAGGATGAAATTTACATGAAGCAATCAGAGAGATATATGCCGAAAGAGGGTCCTGGACTCGTGTGCAAATTCAAGAACAGTCTATATGGACTGAAGCAAGCTATAAGACAATGGTATAAGAAGTTTGATGGGTTTATGCTTGAGACTGGATTCAGTAGATGCAATGCCAATCACTGTTCCTAGTTCAAGAGATTCGAGAGTAGCTATATCATCTTACTGATTTACGTCGATGATATGTTACTTGCAGGCTTTAGTGCTAGGGAGATGAGGAAGTTGAAAAAGCAGTTATCCGAGCAATTCACGATGGAAGATCTCGGTGAAGCAAAACAGATCTTGGGGATGCAAATCAGTAGAGATAGAGCCACTAGAAAGGTCGATCTGTCTCAAGCAAAATATGTGGAGAAGGCGCTTGAGAGATTTAACATGCAGGATGCTAAGCCAGTCACTTTACCGTTGGGCAGCCATTTCAAGCTATCTGAAAAGGATTGTCCGAACTCGAAGAACGAGCGTGAAAAAATAAAGAAGGTATCGTACGCTTCAGTTGTTGGAAGTATTATGTATGCAATGGTGAGTACGAGACCAAACATTGCACATGTGGTGGGAGTTGTGATTAGATACATGGGCAACCCCTGTAAACAACATTGGGAAGCAGTGAAGTTGATCCTAAGGTATCTTCGTGGTACTATTGATGTTAGATTATGTTTTGGTAGGAATAGTCTTGTTTTTCTAGGATTTGTTGATGCAGATTTGACATCCAATGATTTTGATAAGAGAACGAGTACTACAGGTTATGTGACTACTTTTGGTGGTACGACAATTTCTTAGGCATCAAAACTTCAAAAGGTTGTAGCATTGTCTACTGCGGAGGCTGAGTATGTTGATGTGACTGAAGCGAGCAAAGAGATGGTGTGGCTTCAGAATTTCTTGTGTGAACTTTGGATGAAGAAGAGGAGGATTACACTCTACAGTGATAGCCAGAGTGCAATATTCTTGGCAAAGAATCTGGCGTTCCACTCAAGAACGAAGCATATTTAGTTGAAGTATCATTACATTCTTTACTTGTTAGAAATGAATGTGTTGCAGTTGGAGAAGATTGATGGAAGCCAAAATCCCGCGGATATGCTTACAAAAGTTGTAAATATGGAGAAGTTGAAATTGTGCATGACTTCAACTTGCCTCAAAACTTGAAGAACGAGGAGTAGGCACTACCATGAGTTAAAATTGTCTCCAAATGGGAGATTGTTGAGAATGTAGCATTTTTCACTTGTGCTCCCATCCCACATTGGTGGGAGAAAGAAGTGAGCTTGCTCACTTACCTATATATAGAGGGCCTATGTTGAGTTAGAAAATGTACCAACAACAATTAGATTATATCTTTCAAAAGCTACATTATATTCTCTCCTCTCTAGTAGTAAAATCTTCTAGCTTGGTAGTGCCCCTAGACGTAGCCATTATTGGTGATCTGGGTAACCAAATATCATGATCTTTTGTGTTTCAATATTGCTATCGTTGTTTATTTCCCTACCTGAATTGGACCTACATCTGAATGAGAAAAGTTCTTCAGTTATGTAAGAATAAGTATGCTAGCTTAAAGGATTTGATAATATTATTCATATCAACTTCATGCATCATTTCTTTGGCATTTATGAAAATCACAAAATAACGTACTTGACCTGAAATAGGTGTTGAATTACTAATTTATCCCGATAATGGGATTTAACTTATCGCGATGATGGGATCCCTGTGAAGCTCCACGCTGTGCGTGAGGGGTGTGTGTTGAATTATCCCACATCGACCATGGACCTGGGAATATACCACTATATAATGGTGAAGATCCCCTCTCCTTACATGCCGGTTTTGTAGGGAGAAGTGGGGATCTTTACATGGTACCAGAGCCACGAGTTAGTTTTTTGTTATCCTAGCCTCGATACTTCATTAGTTTTTCATGGCGGCAACAACTGACGACGCTCAATATGAAAAGCAACTCCACCTTCATGGTTCCAATCATCCGGGGATGCAATTAGTTACTTTCCCCCTGATTGAATCCAATTACCGATTGTGGCGCAATGCTTTGATTACCGCACTCGAATTGAATGATAAGCTCGCCATTGTTGATGGTACTTGTACGATCCCTCCAGAGACCTCCAAATACTACTGCTGTTGGCTCAAGGTCAACAACATGGTAGTATCCTAGCTTAAAGCATCCATTTTGAAGGATATCGTGCAACATTACGCTTATGTAAATGATGCTGCTACTTTGTGGATTGAGATCAAAGAGCGATATGGTGTGTTGAATATTGTGATGCTATTTCAAGTGAAGAAGGATATTGCAAACATGCGGCAGGATACCCTAGGTGTTATAGAATATTATGAAAAACTTAAGGTGCTGACGGATCAACTCATTCAACTATGACCTGCAACTGATGGAGAAGAAATGATCCGGAAGTTAGGGGAGAATAAATCAGCTGAATTCATACTTGGTGTTTGCGCGGCAGTGAATCATCTGACCAAAGCATATGAGAGCATTGTTGGTGAAGATCAAGCAGTGGAATTCCTACTTGGTTTGTCTGATTCATTCAATGTGGAAAGGAATCAGATATTGTTGATGAAACCTCTACCTACTCTCATTCATATCTACTCTATCATGGTGAAAGCTGAGAAGAATAAACAGGTAATTGATCACATGCATATGTCCTCTGATAATCTAGCTATGGCGGTCAAAGGTGTACCCTCCTGGTCTCGTGATAATACGAGACCAAGGCAGTTTGGCAGATGCGAACGCAATCCTCTTTTCTGTACGCATTGTAAACAGCCTGGACACAGTGTCTATACTTGCTTCAAAATCAAGGGCTATCCTGAATGGTGGGTGATATGAAGAAGAGAAGAGGACCTACGGTTGCAGCTCAAGTCTCCGAGATATTGTTAGAATAGAATGATGCTCTTACTGCAAACACTGATGAGATTCACAAGACATCTCAACCTCGATCTGCTCCTGAACATACTGAAGCGAGCAATATGGCATTTTTTTATACATTTGGAGATTTTGCTGGCATGCTTCCTTCTGTTTGTTTAAGTTCTGTTGATTGTTTCAATACGAATTTTTGGATAGTTGATACAGGTGCAACTAGTCACATGAGCAATACCTACCATAATCTCCATAATATTCGTCCTTTGCAATCTCAAATTCCTGTCTCTTCCTGATGGTAGTACTCAACTCGTATCACAAGTTGGAGACCTTCCTTTGTCGCAGCAAATAACCCTTAAATTTGTCCTATATCTGCCAAATTTCAAGTTCAACCCACTGTCGGTTAGAAATCTATCTGATGATGCCAATGTTTATTTCTGGTTTCACAAAGTTCTTTTTTCTGATACAGGACCATGACTCTAATCATGTTCTAGCAGCGGGGAAGGTAGTTTGGGGTCTCTACATCCTTACTAAAGAATCATTCTCCACCCACTCCATCAAAGCAGCTCAATCATTTCTCATCTTTGTCCCAACTACGTCTCATCAGGCCTTGTCTGCAACACTATGGCATTCAAGACTTGGTCCTCCATCTTATCAAGTTCTTACTCATTTGTCTTTTTCGTACCTTCTATTACTCCTTGTAATCTTTTGCAGTGTGATGTATGTGCGATTTCCAACTCTCAGTTCAATAAAAAGTCCATCCTGTTTTGATCTTTATACACTTAGATTTGTGTGGGCCATACAAGCTTGATTCTATTACGGGGTGTCGATATTTCCTTACTTGATGATTATAGTAGAACCACATGAACTTTCCTCATAAAACACAAAACTCAAGTACACTCAATCATTCAATCCTTTATTTAATATGTCAAAACCCAATTTGATAAACCAGTCAAAACCATCCGGTCTGATAATGGGAGTGAATTTATGAATGAGGGTTGCACCAAATTATTCAGTATTCTTGGCATTCTTCATGAGCGTTCTTGTTCTTACACTTCACAACAAAACAGAGTTGTCGAACGCAAACATCAGCACCTTGCTCCGGTTGCTAGATCTATGCTTTTACACTCCAAACTGCCGAATACCTTTTGGGGTGAATCCATTTTAACAGCCACTTACCTCATCAACAGACTTCCTTCACCAGTTTTAGCCTGGAAAACACTTCACCACATTGTATATAATACTGCTCCCGATTTCTCCAACTTAAGGTTTTTGGGTGCATGTCTTATGTACTCAAGAAACAACCCCACTTAGACAAATTTGATAGCAAATCTCTTGCAGGAATATTTGTGGGATGCCCATGTGGACAAAAGGATTTCAAGGTATATATTCCTACTCTCAAAAGGATAGTTGTTTCTATAGATGTTATGTTTCGAGAGTCTATCTTCCCTTCCTGTGATTCTTCACCTATTGACATCTCAGTTCCCTTTTGTCAGCCTTCACCAAATTCATATGAAGATGAGCCTTAAGCACCTGACTGTAATCCACTTCCAGCATCTTCTATATCTCACCCCGTGAAGCTCCACGATGTGCGTGAGGGGATGTGTTGAATTATCCCACATCGACCATGAACCTGGGAACATACCACTATATAATGGTGAAGCTCCCATCTCCTTACAAGCTGGTTTTGTAGGGAGAAGTGATGATCTTTAAAATAGGAATATTATCAATTATTCCGACAAGTTTATCAAAAAACGTATAAGCGAAGATAAAATAAATTAAAAAATATTTTTGGGGTTAGCTTGTAAATCTGAAATCAAGATCAAATCATTTATGATAGTGTAGTCGAATCTCAGATGAACTTGTGTGAGTTGTGATGCCGAAAGGAAAAAGTTATTGGTGGTGAAAATGAGAAATTAATAAGTGGGCTTAATCATAATTCCATATTTCCATATTAAATAAGTGCGCTTTACTTCTTTCATCTTACAAGGTTTTGTGCTGCCGTGAATGTTTTTTCCACTTGTTAGTTGTTGCATTCCCCCCATCCTTAATTTATTACATTATTTTTAACCTACTTATTTCCTCTTTCAAAATGCATCAATTTACTATCATTATTATTATTTGATTTTATCTAACTAAGTATTAGTTTTTCTATATATAGAAAGAGAGATGTACGAAATTGAGTAGCATTAAGTTCAAACTTCTATTCATCCATCACCGAGATAAGTTAATAAGAAAGTGAAATACTAAATAAAATACAAAAAAATATATAATTGATGCCCAATTAGGGAAATTTCATTTATTTCAAGCAAATTGAACCAAGTAAAGTTAAATTTATGCCTGATCATGTAATAAGCTTTATTAGAATACGTTAGAATGAACTTTAATCGAATTAATGTCTAAATAGTTTATGTACTTCATGCTAAAATTTTGATCCCACATGGCACCACAAAATAACGATGATCCCTTTATTTAATTTTTTATTGACTCTTAAAGAAAATATTGGAGAAGTGGTGATGCTGTCACTTTTTCCAATATAAATTTGTGCCCTTTCAGATCATAAGGTGCTGCACATTCATAGTGCGCTTACTCTCAAGCTAATCTGATTTGGCCCGAGCCACTCCTCGTCCAAGTCGAGTCATAAAAATATTTTACCTATAGTTAAGGTATTATGAATTTAAATTCTTTTGAAAGATATTTGAATGTGTAATTTTAAATAAATATGTTTATGTTAAAGAAGCTATTTTTGAAATATTACTTTTTAAGAGAAATGTCGATTTAAGATCCAAAAGATAATTTAATTATATATTTAGGATTCGAAGATGAGTTTTCAATCTAGAACTCGAATCATATAATTCTCAATCCAGGTCCTGATATTGATATCCTGGATTGAGAATTTTACATCTTTTGGATCCTGATTTGAGAATTTTTGTGATATTTCAGGTCCTGAATTGAGAATTAAACTATCTTACGGAACCCCAAATTGATAACTAGGTGATTAATAAAGTCATTGCATTAAATTATATCTTAACAAATATGATATATAATAATCAAATCTCTAAAGACTTTGTTATTAAGTATTCTTACCTTATTGTCATGTTTTGATGTGTTAAAGACTATTGAGAAACCACTAATTTAGAAGTGTCTCTAATATGTTCAAACTTGTAAAGTCCTGTTTAGGATGTTTATCGAGTTGTAATAGGACAAATCAAGACAAACTGGTTCACACCAGCTTGGGCTTCGCAAAGTAATATAAGAAACTGACTACATTCCTAAGTAACAGTTTGGAGATCCCACATGAAGAAAACTGACTGACGTCACCAGCATGAAACTGACCAGTTTCACTCAAGTCTATCACTCTCACACAAAGAAATAAAGAAAACAGGTCAGATGAATCCTCTTAAAGGCCGGACTTTAAGAGTGGAGACTACTTAAAGTCTGAAGACTTTGTTTTGGGCCAGTTTCAATTCCTTGGACTTATTAGAAGAGCCGTTCTGACATACAATACAACGTCAACATCCGATGTTAGAAAATCAGAAGTACGTGTAGACTTTATGAAAAAGCAACTCGTCCATTGCAGAAGAAAGACATATGATTGAGCCTTATCCAAATTGTCTCTAAAAATTTCTCAAACCTCTCACTCCGTTTATAAATAGACGAAGTGTCTCCAAAAGGGAGTTTTCCAAAATTACCGATACTCTGAGAAAGCAACCATACTCTGTGAAATTCAACTCTCAAGCTTTCTAATTTCAGGTTTTTCTAAACTTATTGTGTGTCGTCTTGGATACGAGACTTATTTCTTTCCAAGTACAAGTTTACTTCTTGGTGTTCTTACACTCTCAAAGTAAGAATACAACAGTTGCAACCATTCTCAAAGTTGTAACTCTCACGGGCATCTAACCGCAAGATCAATTTTGCGAAGCGGCTGAAGCAATGGCCTGACGAGTTAGCAAGTGGACTGGTGGATAGTGGCATTTATCACCTTGCGATAGATCGTGAGAACCCTTGTATTCTAAAGCTTAGTGTATTTCAGACTCAAGGTCTGACGAGAGGAGGTAGGGCTTTTGTGTCCAAACCTCAATAAATCCTTTTGCATTTACTGCTTTATTTACTACCTAAATGTTGAAGTATATATCGAACTTGATTCTAAGATAATAAGTTTCAGAGACATAAACTGGTGAGTAACAACTAATTTGTGATTGCAACTTTTTCTTGTAAAATATCCATTGCGTGTATAAAAATTTTAATATCGGGACCAACAAACTTTATGACATATTAAGAATTATGAGGGTCCGAGCTTTCATGGGAACATGTAAGGTATGTGTGTTTAAATTAATATAATAATTAAAAATTAAGAATATGAGATATAATATTATACTATTATGTTAAAAAAGAAGACATTAGGTCTAAAAACATAACGTACACCTTGATAAACAAAAAAATTGGGATAATACCTAAATTAAGAAGTTAATGAGCTCAAAAAACGGTCACTTGTGTTGCGTCCCAATGTAAAATATGTACCCCTCTAAGGAGCTTGGTAGCCATTTTGCAATTATTATTATATTACTCACCATAGTTAGCAAATTACCAGTTTAAATTGAATTTGGTAGATAGTATTTCCTCCGTTTGGTCAGATTAGTCATATTTATCGTTTTTATTTATTTTGTTAGATTAGTCATATTTTTTAAAATAAAAATTAATTCTCATACATCAATAAAATATTAATTCCACCACAATCACAAACATTAATTATCGTAGTCGGTTAAAATGAAACTAATAATTCGGGACGGACGGAGTTTTTTATATTGGAAATTCGGTATTTTTGTTTTGAGTTTTATATTAGTAGAATTATTCTTCGTTCTTGGAATATGTGAATGAGTGAAAATGAATGCTTGAAATTGATTATTGGGTATGAATAGTCACATCTAAGAATTCATTGATGGATAAAACTGTTTAATAAAAATATTGTTGTGGACAGTGCAACAACTTTATATTTTATTTATGTGTAAATATATATTACAATTATATTTATTTTAAAATAAATGGTTACATTATTAATTTCATTTTAAATTTATGACGGAAGTGAAATTTAAAATCTTATATTTTATTTGACATCTTAACCCTTTAACTATCACACGATATAAGAATTTCTTTGACTAAGGAATGATAATGGTCATATTTATTGATTTTGTAATGTTGCACGCAACATTTAATTCAAGGGATAGTTTGGTACTTCTATTATTTTATTGAATATATAATATCCTAATATAATCATTTTTTTATCAGTAGATGCATAATTGAATTGAGTTGAAATGTATATAACTTACATTTGATATGCATTGAACTTGAAGTTTAATTATTGAATATTTCATAACACTCTGACTTAAACAAACTCTCAAAATTCAAGTATTTATTATTAAAAATATTTATTAACAAAACCAAAATTCTCTAAAATTTAAGTAATGAACTTCATCAAACAATTTTTTAGTAAATCAAGACATTAATAGTTTGCAAATAATTAATTAGACTCATTCATCCACAGTTATTAGTGATCGTTTTTCAATGTTTTTCTTATTCTTTTTTTTTTTTTAAGTCTTATATTTGTCTTTTTCTTATTTTGTCCTTTATACCTTAATCCCATAGATAGTTGCCTAGGGCAACATACAAATATTCATATCGATTAACATTATTTTTTCTTTTAATTAAACATATTTATAACTACAAGATCAGCTACCTTTCTCACATATTCATCATTCAATTTTTCTCTCTTTTGAAAATTTTGAGTTAATGTAAACATATAAGGGATTTTGCGTTTCATGGACATGGAATATAATACTTATATAGGGAAAACTATAAAAAATACCTTAAACTATTGGTCAACTATGAAAAATACCCTATTGTTTCTCCTTTCTTAAATTATACCCTAATGTTTCATTTACCCTCAACTATAAAAAAATACCTCAATGTTTCTCTTTATCACTGAATTATATCCTAATATTTAAGGATGTCAATCGAACTAACCCGTCGGGTTTCGAGTCAGCCCTATCGGGCTGCGGGTTAATCGGTCCGTATCAAATCGGACTGAAATTTTTCGGGATAAAAAATGATGACTCTTACCCTAACCCGTCGATTTTCGGGCTAGCCCGTCGGACCAATAAATTTATTAATTATTTTTTATTTTTAATATTTTTTTTCAATCTTTTAATATTTTAAATAATAAAAATTAAACAAAATATTACTTTTCTCTTATAAAAAATATAAAAAAACATCACAAACTCTTATATAATGATTAATTTAATTATTAAAACTATATTATTTTTAATTTTAGCAATATTTAAATATATTTTAAATTCGTAAGTAAATAAACTTAACTATTTATTGAATACTATTTGAACTAAATACAATTATATAACTTAAAATTTAATTGATATATATATGATCTTAAATATCAAAAGTAGATTTTAGTACTACAATTATGATAGATATATTAATAAAAAAGTAACCGAATTAATCGGGCCAACCCATCGGGTTTCAGGCTATTCGGTCTCGGGCTATTCGGGCTAATTTTTTTCGTGCTAAAATATTTCTACCCTAACCCGTATTTTAGCTCGGGTTAATCGGGCTAACCCGCGGGATTCGGGTTAAATTGACATCCCTACTAATATTTGATTTTATCTATTAAAAACACCCTCAATCGTTAATGATGTTAAAATTTTAATGAATCATAAATTAAATAATGTGTTACATTTCCATTTCTTTGGTATATATGTGGCATATATTGTATTCAAATTTTAACACCGTTAGCGACGTAGGGTATTTTTAATTGACATAATCAAACATTAGGGTATAATTCAATGATATAAGAAACTTTAGGATATATTTCATAGTAAATGGTATTTTTAGTGGGCAAAATGAAACGTTATTGTATAATTCAAGGAAAAGCAAACATTAGGGTATTTTTCATAGTTGACCAATAATATAGGGTATTTTTCATAGTTTTCCCTACTATATAATAGTGAAGATTCCCTCTTTTATAAGTTGGTTTTATAGGAAGTATTAACGATATTTTTATCATATCTTCTAGATAGATTTAATATGTATTCTAGGGTTTTATATTTATCTTCTTAGATCTTTTCATATCTTTGTAAACTCTATATATAGTTCTTTCAATAAAGGCAAATATTAAAACCCTATCATGGTATCAGCCTGATACGATCCTCTCCCCTCCTTCGATCGTCTTCTACTCGCGCAACCCTACGTGCGCAACCCCCGGAAAAATTTTCCTTCACGCCGCAGGCTTCAGCGTGCGCCCTCCGAGCGCAGCCCTACGTGCGCCGCCCTCCGTGTGCAGCACTTCGTCTTCAGCGCGCAGCCCTTCATGCGCAATCCTACGTGCGCTCTCTAGCTGCGTACGTGCGCTTCCTCTTCGCACGTCGCCGCGTGCATCTCGTCGCCGACTGTCCAGCCTTTTCGGCCTCGTCTATTCTACCGGCCGCACGCATGCTGCCGACGATTCATGGCTCCAGATTCGGATTCTCTTCCTCTTTCCACGCTGGTTCATATGATAACGATCAAGTTATCCTCCTCCAACTTCTTATTATGGCGTTCTCAAGTTGTACCGCTGCTCACATGTCAGGACCTTTTAAAGTATGTTGATGGCTCTCTCAATCCCCCATCACCTACTCTTGCTTCTTCGTCCGGACATCCCTCGCCGAACCCTGCCTACTCGGCTTGGTTGCATCAAGATCAAAAACTCCTTAGTTTGCTGTTGTCGACCCTGACAGAGGAAGCCATGGCCGAGGTACTCGGTTGTTCGACCTCACGCTCCGTTTGGATGGTGATGGAGAGTGCTTTTAGCAACAAGTCAAAAACACGAGAGTTACAGCTTCGGGATGAACTGCAAACCCTAAAGCGCGGCTCGCGTCCTGTCTCTGAGTATGCCAAGGACTTCAAATCTATATGTGATCAATTGGCGGCTATTGGTCGACCCGTCGATGATACGGACAAGGCTCACTGGTTCCTTCATGGTCTTGGTCCCACTTTTTCTGCCTTTTCTATTGCGCAGATGGCTCTTACTCATCTTCCGACCTTTCGTGATCTTGTATCCAAGGCGAAAAGTTTTTCTATTTTTCAGGACTCTATGGACTCTCAGTCTACCTCTCCGGCTGCATTTTATGGGCAGACTCAGAAACCCTCTTCATCACAAGGGCGCGGCGCCGGAAACCCTAATGGCTCTCGCAACAACAATAACAACTACAATAATTCCAAACGTGGCCGCGGACGCTCAAACAATAAGCGCCCTCCTCACTGTCAGATCTGTCGTCAGAATGGACACTATGCCAATCATTGTCTAGATTGCTACTTGCCGGCACCCAAGGCGAATCTTGCTGAAGCCTTTCAAAGTAGCTGCTCTATCTCTCCGGATAATCCCTCAGATTAGTATGTCGACACAGGCGCCTCAGCTCATATGTCTCCTGATATTGGCAGCCTTGATGTCGCTCGACCCTATTCCGGCTCAGATCAAGTAGCCGTTGGTAATGGTGCTATTTTACCTATTTCTCACATTGGTTCTACTCAATTTTCGAATTCTATTAAGCTTCCTGATGTCTTGGTGGTTCCTTCCTTGACTAAGAAGCTATTATCTGTCAGTAAACTAACCTATGATTATCCGATTGATTTTGTGTTCTCCAATAAATATTTTACCATTCAGCACCGACACACAAAGGAAGTTCTTGCCCGAGGTCGACGCAATGCGGGTCTGTACACCCTTGATCACTTCGAGCAGTCGTTCCTCTCCCAGCTCAAACGGAATGTTCTGCGTGCATCCTTCGAGTTATGGCATCATCGGCTTGGCCACGTGTCTTTTGATTCTATTTCTCTGTTATGTAAACAAGGACATATTCCAGTTACTTCCTGTTTACCTAAACCTTTGCTTTGTTCTCCTTGCCAACGTGCTAAAAGTGCTCGTTTGCCCTTTCAATTAAATGAAAAACGTTCTTCTAGCATATTGGATCTTATTCATTGTGACTTATGGGGCCCTGCGCCCATAACATCTTCTGCTGGCTTTCGTTATTATGTTATTTTTGTTGACGACTTCAGTCGCTTTACATGGTTTTATCCCCTGCATCGGAAATCTGATTTCTTTGCACACCTCAAGATTTTTGTGGCTTTTGTAGAAAATCAGTTTTCCACCACCATCAAACGATTTCAAAGCGATGGTGGAACAGAGTTCACTAATCATGCAGTCCAAGATTTTTTTCTTCAGAAAGGTATTCATCATACTTTATCATGTCCGTATACTCCTGCTCAGAACGGTCGTGCTGAGCGTAAGCATTGCCATCTCACTGAAACTGGTCTTACTCTGCTGTTTCAATCTCACCTTCCGCTTCATCTTTGGGTTGATGCTTTCTCTACTGCTGCATATATTATTAATTGACTTCCTGCAGTTCCTTTGGATGGTATTTCACCTTTTCAGGCTCTCTATGGCTCTCCACCTAACTACGGGAATTTTCACCCCTTCGGATGTCGCGTATATCCCTGTCTCCGCGATTATGCTGCCAACAAGTTCTCACCGCGAAGCATTCCTTGTGTATTTACTGGGTATTCATCACATCACAAAGGGTTCAAGTGTCTCGACATTACAACTTCGAAAGTTTATATCACGAGGCACGCTCGCTTTGACGAATCTCTCTTCCCTATGGCTCGGACGACCACCGGTACTTCTATGTCTCACATTGATATCTCTTCTTTTATTGAGCCAGTTCTTCGGACTTCTTCGGCTTCGCATCCTCGGCATTCACGTGTAACTGCCTCGCCTGCCGAGCCTTCTTTGCATGCGCCTTGTTCCATTTGTCCGGCTGCCGCCGAGGACACTCCACCCGCGCCCTCGCCACCGCAGCCGGCCGAACCGCCTCCTGCCGAACCAGTTGCGGCTGACCAGCAAAACCAGCCACCTCCTCATCCTATGATCACGCGAGCCAGAGCCGGTATTTTTAAACCTAGGCACCTTGCATTCAATGCAAGCACGGTGCTGCATCTCGCCCTTCTTAACTCGGTCGAACCACGCAGCTACAAGACGGCTCTCAAGGATCCTGTTTGGCACGCAGCCATGACTGAGGAGATGAGCGCACTGCATAAGAATAATACTTGGTCCTTGGTCCCACGGCCTCCGAATACATACATTGTGGGTTCCAAGTGGGTTTTCCGAACCAAATTTCGCTCTGATGGCTCGATTGAACGTCACAAAGCTCGTCTCGTCGCTCAGGGCTTCTCTCAGATTCCACGTATGGACTTCTCACACACCTTTAGCCCTGTTATCAAGGCCGCAACCGTCCGTATTATTCTTTCTCTTGCTGTTCATCATGGTTGGAATCTTCACCAACTTGATGTAAAAAATGCATTCTTGAATGGTGTTCTATCTCCACCCGTTTATATGGAGCAGCCGCCGGGATTCACAGATGCGTCTCGTCTCAATTATGTATGTCGCCTGACTAAAGCTCTATACGGTCTTAAACAGGCCCCGCGCGCTTGGTTTCAGCGGTTGAGTGCCTTCTTGCTATCGCTAGGGTTTTCTTGCAGTCGTGCGGATACCTCTCTTTTTATCTACAGCCGTGGATCTTCCTTATTATTTCTTCTTGTTTATGTTGATGATATTATCTTGACTGGAAATAATACGTCTCATGTTTCGGATTTCATTCGGCGCATGCACTCGGAGTTCGCTATTAAGGATATGGGCCAGTTAAGCTACTTTCTAGGTCTTGAAGTCACCTATACAACCGACGGCTTGACTCTCTCGCAAGCTAAGTATGCGACAGACATTGTCAAGCGCACTGAACTTCTCGACAGCAAACCAGTTTCGACCCGTCTCCCAGCGGGCGTGGCCCTCACATCCGACGGTGAGCCGTTTGAAGACGTCACACGCTACCGTTCTGTCGTTGGGGCTTTACAATACCTCACTATTACACGACCTGACATCTCTTATGCTGTTAATCACGTCAGTCAATTTCTACAGCAGCCCACTGTTGAGCATTTTTGTGCAGTCAACCGTATTCTTCGCTAATTAAAGGTACTTTATTTCTTGGTCTCTCTTTCTCCCGGCATCCAGCTTGCAGCCTGCTCGCTTACTCTGATGCTGATTGGGCTCGGTGTCCGGACTCCCGTAGATCCACCTATGGCTATGCAATTTATTTTGCTGGAAATTTGGTTTCATGGAGCGCCAAAAAGCAACCAACTGTAGCTCGTTCGAGTTGCGACTCAGAATACAGGGCTATAGCCAACACTGCTGCCGAAATTCAATGGACCGTTTCTGTACTCGGTGAGCTTCGCGTCAAGCTCTCCGATCCTCCAACACTATTTTGCGACAACAACAGCTCCATCTTCATCACTCAGAATCCTGTCGCTCACAAACGTGCTAAACACATAGACATTGACTATCACTTTGTTCGTGAACTAGTCCAGGATGGCAAATTAGTGACGACGCATCTCCCATCTGATCAACAAGTGGCCGACATCTTCACCAAATCGTTACCTCGTCCATTATTTGAGTTCTTTCGAGACAAGCTCCGAGTAGTGCAGTTGCCGACTCAAGCTTGAGGGGGGGTATTAACGATATTTTTATCATATCTTCTAGATAGATTTAATATGTATTCTAGGGTTTTATATTTATCTTCTTAGATCTTTTCATATCTTTGTAAACTCTATATATAGTTCTTTCAATAAAGGCAAATATTAAAACCCTATCAGGAAGAGAAATGATAATTTTATATGTGGGATCCGATTTATCCTGATGATGGGACCTGATTTATCCCGATGATGAGATCCGACTTATTCCGATGATGGGATCCCCGTGAAGCTCCACACTATGCGTGAGGGGTGTGTGTTGAATTATCCTACATCGGACATGAATCTGAGAGTAAATCATTATATAATGATGAAAGTTTTCTCTTTTTACAAGACGGTTTTGTAGGGAGAGATTGAGATCTTTACTATCCTTCCTATTATTAAATAAATGAAATGGTTTGTAGTTTGTTATATAGGATAGATAGCTTTATATTAATGACTCATTAGTAATAAATTATACCATAATAGCAATATATTATATTATTTTCTATTAAACCTTAGGCTTTAATACAATATTTAGCACCATCATATATAATCATATTAGCAAAACACGTCTCATTGGCAAAAAAATAGATTATATTACAAATTATGGTCATATTTAAAGTTTATTCGATAACTTTGAATGAAATTAATTTCAAAATTTATTTTATGTAATAATTTAGTTTCGAAATATGAAGTGATAGTCCATACGTAAATGCGACAAAAGAATAAACAATAGTTTTAGGAGGTTGGTCCGAAGCTTTGCGACTTCTGGTATCCATCACTATCTAAGAATTATATTTAATCCACCAACCCACTTTTTATTTGGGGACGGACCCGTACATCTTTTAATAAAGGCAAAAACTTGCGTTAGACAGGCCTTAACGGTTTAGGCGGGTTTTATCCTACCAAAATGGGTTGACCTGTCCCAAATAGGGTTTATTAATCCCAATTAGAGTATATTATATAGGTTTGGGCTTGGGTTAATGGATAAAATCCGCCTAAATCGTTTAGGCCTGCCTAACCCAAGACCTTCTCTTTAATAAAATCTCATTATTTTCAAAATGCATCATCCTCTACAATGCTTTTTCTTCGTTTAATTTCGTCCAAAGCAAATTAAAAATAAACAAAAGTCCTTTTTATTTAGATTTTGTTAATTATGCTTAAAGTTAATTGTAAGCTTTGGCGTTTATTAGAAATGTCTTGTACTAATGGAAGAATGTCTAGGCATAAATCTTTAATAAATCAATGCAACTAAATAATATAAGTCCCCAGAAAACTCAAAAAAGAATAAAAAGGGATTTTACATTATTGGGACTATCAATACTTCTCTATTAGTACGATGTTATCTATTTTGTGTAGATCTAATTTTTACAATTTGTTTTTTGTCATTTCATGAGAAAGACTTGTACTAATGGAATTGTATGGACTATTATAAGTTTATAACTAAAGAATTTCACTCTTATTTTTTCAGTGTGTGACTTGAGTTTATCATACCTAAGGACCACATACTCATGGCCACCTCTTGAGCGTGACCTCCTATCAAGGGATTCGAAGATCACATACCTGTAACCTCTTGAATAGTCCAATTAATCACATCGATATCTACAGAGGATTTTCTACATATGTGCGAGAGTGCACCACAAACTATCCTCCAAACCGGAACCATCAAAGGAAGAGAAAAAAAAAAAAAAAAAAAAGAAAAGTAATATTCATCATTGATAATTTTCTGCACTCCTCTTCCAACTATTTCATTCTCAAAATTTTAGAATTTAATCCTCTACTGCGAGTGTTTAGCTAGCCAGTTGATCTTAATTAATGACTCTAAGGGCTTCCATCCAAATTTTCTGTAATTATAAAGGTTAATGAACTACTACTTTTATAGGTCTCAAACCAAACATTTTAATTGAACGAAAACCAATATCAAATACTATTAATTAGTAAATATTCTTGAATTAATTATATATCGCATCGATACGACCTCTCCCCTTCCTATGTCGGAAGGGTTGCAGAATTCATAAAGTGGTGCGCAATTCATTAAAGATAGAAATGGTGGCCATTAGCACCAATTAAAATGATGGATAAAAATGGTACCACAATTTCTTGCTGTCAATCAACTTCTAATTTGTTGCAACATATTATAAATTATGGACCAAAACTCACGACGTCAGGTTACCATTATTTTTATAGCGTCATTCACCTATCCACTGTAAACATGTGTTAATATATCATGGTATATATAACATTGGTGGCAATACTAAAATTTATCCTATCACTTATATTATATTGTCATATCATTTTATTGGTATATTCCATTAATATTTGGCCACGGACCACGGTGAATGGATCAACATTTATGTATATTGTAGATTTTAGAAGTTTTGTCAATTTAACTGAGATGATTTTTTTATATTAAAATACGTAGGTTACTATTCTAGAACTTTGTTTAATTAAAACGTATTACATATGGATTCTAGAAGTTAGCATTAAAAATCATGTATTTTCGATTCTTGTTAATATCATGTTAAAAAATTATAATAATACTATTGTTAAAGTTTAATATGTAGATCGGTAATGAAGGACTATTTTGGAAATGAATATTAAAATTATTAAAAACTACACATGAGAATCACAATACATGATTTCGAAATCTTAGACTTATAGTTTCATTGATTTATACAAGTTCTAAATTAATGGATTAGTTTTTAATATATATTTCAGATTCTTAACAGATGAGGTTGAACTTCTAGATCTGATTATGCCTAAAGTTATAAATTATAACTAAGCATACATATTTTTTTTTAAAATAATGCTATGTTGTTTCTCACATTTCTCTTTGGAATTGAACTTCTATACTATATTATATATCATAATTAATAACGTTCAATATATTCAATTCAGAAACCATGTGATACGTGTCCCATAATAAATTGTTTTCTTTTCAATAAAATTAATCCTCTTTTGAGATAATAATAATAATTATTATTATAATAATGGGATTCCAATAAAATAATATATAAAGGTAAACATTCCAATTTAATATTATAATATTGAGTTGGAATATTCAATGAGATCTCACTTTATATTTGACTTCGATTGGGATCTTAATCATAAAATGATAGTATCCTAACTATTATTATCAACACCAAATTAATCTATCAATTAAACATAAATTTTGATTTTAGTTTGTTCACATTATACTTATACGTAATTTAGTAATATTTGTATGTAAAATATATATGTGATGAAAGTTAAAGTTCAACTCGTAGAGCTCAACTTTTATCTAAAAAAACTCGTAGAGCTCAACTATATATAGGTTATTGTAGGGGCGTTAATTTTTTGTGGATAAATTTTTAATCATGTCAATTTGTTAGTGATTTAAGTCCCATCTTTATCCGACCTGTTAAAGGGAGGTTTAAAATCTGAATCATTAAGTTCAAATTCAAACACGCACGATAATGACGACACAAATTCAGACGCAATATAAATCTGATTCGTTAACATATTAATATTTTCGATAAACGCTACAAGAAAACAATAAAATTCAAAATATTGAAAAAATACTAAATAAACAATGATTCGACATGATTAATATGATGAAAAAATAATTAATATAACAATAATAATACTTAAACTAATAAGATTACATTAATATAATAACAAAATCCAAATTTTAAAACCGTTAAATAATTTTAGAAAATAAGATAAAATATTTTTTATTAATTTGTGAATGAATATTCGTATCCGATCCGAAATTGATATGAATATGACACAATTTTTTTGTATTTATCCGGTCAATCCGATAAGAATTAAATACAATAAACCTCTATTTAAACCTATTATATCATATAGATTCATGTTAAGTTATAGTGCCATATCGAAAATTGTCGTGTTAAGTAGTATATAGATGCATTTATTATTATATACCAAGAATATTATCTAATGTATGTTAGTTGCCAATGTCATTTCCGAATACAAAATTGTGTTTTTTAAAAAGGATTTGCTTGTTGCATTTGAATACAGCAATTCAGGAATTTACTTTAATTTGTGTGTTTTAAAAAATTAAACTATAATATTAAATTAAGAATAATAAAGTTTGAATTCAAATTTGGTACCCACTTGAAAATGATAGACTAATAGAGTTTGGCATAGTTATTGTACATTGTTTACTAATATATTCAACGATGCAAGACTCTAAATATTTTCTGGTAAAAAGGATCTGAAAAGTCACATGCAATGCCAATATATATAGTTGAGCTAACTACGGTAGTGTTTCAATGAATATGAAATTCGAAACCTTTTATTCAAAAGCTATATGTACGAATGTGAAAATTTTCTAATATTGACAGATTCTCAATTTTTTTTTCGATTTTTACTTCTGATAAATAAAACTAACTTTTAACCTCAGTATTTTGAATATATGATATTTTATTATATAATATTAAAAGACGGTTAACATAATTATATATTTACATGTACCTTTTAGTAAATTGTTTTCAATTGAGCAAACTTACATATTAATATAATTATAAGACAAATTAATTTCCTTATTAATTATACATGTTGTTAGGATTTATAGTTATAAATTCCTTCTTTAATTTGATGAATAAAACATAACACAAGTTAATGTTTCCCTAACTAGATTAGTCCGTACTTGTAATTTGGAAATTTGCTGACTAAATTTCATTTACCAGCAAAGGAGCTTGATTGAGTTTGTTGGCTAAAAGCCTTTACCAACAAATAGTCTTTCTTAGAGGAAGCTGACTGACACATCATTATTAGCTGGTGATTCACCAACAAGGAGCTTACCACCAAATGTTACCAACAAGGTGATACCCAACCAGCAAGAAGAGACACAAGCAAGTCAAGAAAAGCGAGACTTTACAAATTCAGACTTTAAGAAAGGAGATCTTAAAAGTCTGTGGCACTTAAAGCTTGTTCAACCAATGAATCCACCAACAGACATTCCTCGAACTAGCTTAGAGCCGTTCAGACCAAAGTTGCAAAATCTGCCTGCTCTGACATAAATGACATTACAAACCAGGAAAAGTGAGACTTTGATTTGACATGTTCTTTTTATTTCACAACAACTCCAATTCCAAACCTTCCATGGAGCGCCATAAATAGAGGTTGCAGTCCATCTGGAGAAGGTTATGAATCTTACCGACCTTCCATGACTCGGTTACCGATTATATCGATCTTTAACGAAAGTATTAAAATCTACACTCAAGTAATCAAAAGCTCTCATGTTGTTATATTAGGTTACCGTGTGCCTTGTTGGACATGAGACACTTAGCAATCCTTGCTAAGTGTTACTCTAGGTATCTTACTGTCAAAGTAAGAAATTTTCTTGGAGTTACCACTTCTCCGGGGGTTAACTATCACGGGTATATACTGCAAGCTGACATTCTCGGGAAGAACACAAATTCTCACAACCAACTGGAGGTTTAGTAGTGCGCCCACACTTCAGATCTAAAGAAGCGAAGAAGAGAGAAGGACTTGGTGTGAGTGATAAGCTCGTAAATGTACTTATTTATCCATAGTTTCTCTCCTATTTTACGTGTTTAATGTTTATTTTATAGTTTATTTCGTGCATGAGTCAATTATAGAGGTTACTATGCTTGTTATGGTGTGATTTCACAAGTTTTTGGGCTAAAAGGTGACTAAGGGATTAAAAGAGCCGGGATAGAGAAGTTGTTGTTTCGGTTAACACAAGGGATGTCGACTAACATGGAAGACAAAGCCAAAAAGTCCAGTGAAGACCTCCATGTCGATAGACATGGAGTGTGGATTGTCAATCGTGGCATAAAGGAAAAGAAGGGCTCGACATGGAGGCGCATGTCGATCGACATGCCATATGTCGATTGACACGGAAGTCCGGAAAAGAAATTTTGCCCAAATTTGGATAGATTTGATATTTCAAGCCCTAGACCTGTTTAGATACACTTTCACCTTTATAAATACCCACGTACTCGAGTTTTTAGTAACCTTTTGACAATTTTCCTTAACATTGAAGTTTTCCAAGACTTCAAGATTCCTTTATATTTTGTAAGTTAATTTATGCAATTTAATAATATATTTTCTTTATTTCTATCCATGTTTCTTGGTTAAAAACCTAATCAGGTTCTAGGGACACACAAACAATCTAAGATGCATGTTTAGATTTTTCAACTCAATTTGCTAGGTTTAATTATCTGAATTTAATTAAAGGATCTAGGATTAATGATGTATCAAGAGATGAAATTGATCCTAGGTTTATAGTTGTCTTTCGAAGGTCTGAGAGGTGAAGAATAGACAATAGGAAGAGATAATTAATATTATTAAGTTATGCCTAAAAAGGAAAAATTAATTGTAGGAATAAAATCTGTTATTTTTATGTGATTGACTAATATTGTGTTCTTCAGACCGGAAGGAGATAGTCACATATTAGTAATCAAGGTCATAATTTCTAGACAAGAAATTTTGATAATAAACCTGATTTCCACCATAGCAAAGTTGATAATCTTATGCATGTATTTGGATTGGTTGTAGCCATGGAATTTGTGTCCTTAAATTCTTTTTTCAAAACCCTTTAAATTATGTTTTGCAATCTTTAATTTTCAAAAACAAAAATCTCAATTTCTATTTTGCTCAAACAATGAATTCAAAAACTATAACTAGTATATAAGATAATCTCACCATTCAATTCCCCGTGGGTTTGACATTCCGAGTTACAAATTTATTTTCCCCTTTGCAATAATTCATGTCATTTTAACATTGATCAAATTGACGCCGATGCCAGGGAATTGTCAAATTCTATCTTGTTACTAACATGTTTTTGGATTTGCAGGATTGAGTTTTTTTTTTAATTTTAATTACTGTACGTGTGCGTGCGTGAGTTTTGGGTGTTGGCCTCTGTTTCAATCCCGTATCGTGCGTCGATCGACATAGGAGATTTTCTTGCATCGGTCGACACGCCTTGTGTTGGTCAATGCCAACTGATTTTTCTTCATTTGTTTGTTTTCTCAGGTCGTGCATGACCACAAGGGCTCAGGACGAACCACTTAAAGTCTTTGATCTTGAGATCGAGGCAACAATCAGGACAAGGAACAGGAGAAAGGGAAGGAGTAACACAAACACTGAGATGAAGCCACCACACAATCAAAATCCGAAAGATGACCCAAACATGTCACCTCTGGAAGATCCAGAAGCTCAAATTATAGCGGGAAATTCTCTCCTGTTTATTCAAGAGGTGAATCAAATGCGTGATTGTCACGCCCCAGTCTCCAAGAGAGGAGCCAGTCCACTGAGGCGAGACTAATGAAATAATAATTGATTATCAAATGAATGAGCAACATAGAAAATGGGTTAATATCGTATAAATCCTGGTATCGATTAGAACCATATCAACAAGAAAATGCATATACCAGACGATGATGAACAACATAGAACATGGATCAATATTAAACAAAGTTACATATGTTAAAGCAATAAAACAACCCCAAGGAGTTATAATAACCTAAATCTCACAAAATAAATCATTTCTAATTCATTAACACCCATGCTATATTGATAGACCAACAATATTTGCCTCAATGAATTCCATGTATTATTGATCACATATATATAGAGATACAAGATATGTGCAAGATATGAATAAATCTATAAAGATACAAAGAATATCTAAACCCTAATTATGCATGCAAACCCTAGTCATGCTTATCTATCTTAATATCCCCCTTCAAGCGAGATTGTGGGAAACTAACAACTCGAAGCTTGCTCTGAAAGAATTCAAAAAGAGGTTGCGGCAACCCTTTGGTGAAGTTGCCTGCAACTTGCCGTGTAGTTGGAACAAACTCAGTTCGAATCCGATTAGCAAGCACGAGCTCTCGAACAAAATGATAATCAAGATCAATGTGCTTAGCTCGTTTATGCGCGACAGGTTGGGTGAGGAATATGACGCTATTGTTGTCACAAAAAACGGATGGGGGGCGAGGGAGCTTGATTTGGAGCTCCGAAAGTAAGTTAGATAACCACATGACCTCAGCGACAGTGTTTGCAAGGGCACGATATTCAGATTCGCAGCTTGAACGCGACACAGTCGGCTGTTTCTTAGCACTCCAGGAAACAAGATTACCTGCAAGAAAAAGAGCAAAACCATATGTTGAACGACGGGTATCCGGACAACGTGCCCAATCAGCGTCTGAATAAGCGACGAGATCGCAATTCTTGCTGCGAGAGAAGATCAACCCATGATTAATGGTTCCCTTAACGTAGCGAAGAATCCGCTTGACCGTCTGAAAGTGGTCGTCGGTTGGGGAGTGCAGATATTGGCTGACCGAGTTGACAGCAAAGGAAAGATCCGGTCGTGTGATTGTCAAGTACTGCAATGCCTCGACCAGAGAACGGTACTTGGTCACATCGGCGAAGGCATGTCCGTCGGCCTGGAGGGTTGTTCCGGCGGCTAGAGGCGTGGCAACAGGTTTCGACTCCAGCAACTCCGACCTAGTGAGAATGTCTCTTGCATATTTTGCCTGTGAAAGAAATAATCCATCTGTGGTGTAGGCAATCTCTAAACCAAGAAAATAATTGAGACGTCCCAGATCTTTGATGCAGAATTCTTGATTCATGTTGGAGATGAGTTGCGAGATGTAGGACTGATTGTTGCCTGTCAGAATAATGTCATCGACATACACCAGTAGAAACAAGGTAATGTCGGCCTTGAGAAGAATGAAGAGGGACGTGTCTGACTTGCTGCATGAAAAACCAATATGTATAAGATAATCACTAAGCCGTTGGAACGGCGCGTGGTGCTTGCTTTAGTCCATAGAGTGCCTTTGATAGTTTGCAGACGTGGTTCGGAAACTGAGGGTCACAGAATCCGGGCAGTTGTTCCATATAAACAGGAGATGACAGATGCCCGTTGAGAAAGGCGTTTTTGACATCCAGTTGATGAAGGGGCCAGTTATGATGCACGGCAAGTGTGAGAATCACGCGCACCGTTGTAGCCTTGATGACAGGACTGAAGGTGTGTGAGAAATCCAAGCCTGGAAGTTGAGTGAATCCTTGAGCCACAAGCCTTGCTTTGTGTCGATCAATGGAACCATCAGGAAGATATTTGGTGCGGAAAACCCATTTAGAGCCAATGATGTTCGTATTTGGCGGCCGAGGCTCGAGTGTCCACGTGTTGTTGGCGCGAAGAGCACTCATTTCTTCTTCCATCGCCGCCATCCAGTGAGGGTGCTTAGCTACAGATTTGAAACCACGAGGTTCTGAACTAGACAATAGAGCAACATGAAGATCAGTGTTAGCAAAGTTAGCAACATATCGTGGTCTAAAAATACCAGCCTTTGCCCGAGTTATCATAGGGTGAGTTGGTGCGGCTGGAGGAGGGTTTGGCGGCGTGTGTTCGGTGGGAGGTGGTGGTTCAGGATCAGAGCACAAGGTGCATGGCGAAGGAGAGTTGTTGGACGAATGAGGAGGTGGCGCGGGTTGAGTTTGGCTAGGAGGGTCGGCCGGTGGTAGTGGACATGGATCGACAAAGGATGAGATAGTGAGATGACTAGGATTCGTGGCGTTTGGTAGTGGCGACTTGAAAGGGAATAGTGCCTCATCAAACCGTGCATGGCGAGTTATGTACATGCGCGAAGAGATAGGATCTAGGCACTTAAAACCCTTGTGAGCAGAAGAGTAACCTACAAAGACACAAGGTATGCTACGAGCAGAAAATTTGTTTGAAGCGTAATCACGAAGATAGGGATATACGCGACAGCCAAGAGGACGGAAAGGAGTGTAGGAAGGGGAAAGGCCGTAGAGTACCTGATATGGGGACGCACCTTTGAGAATGGAAGAGGGTAGCCGGTTTATTGTGTACACGGCTGAGCTGAATGCGTCGACCCATAGGGAAAGAGGCAGACTGGCGTGAAAGATGTTAGTCAGACCCATTTCAGTAATGTGCCGATGCTTTCTTTCTGCCCTGCCATTCTGAGCAGGAGTATAAGGACAGGAAAATCGATGGTGAATACCTTTCTCCTGAAAGAAATCTCGTACAACATGATTAGTAAATTCAATACCACCATCAGACTGAAAGGATTTAATAGAGCAGGATAGCTGATTTTCAACAAAGGCAGTAAAGTTTTTTAGGGTTTTAGAGAAGTCTGATTTATGATGAAGAGGATAGAACCAAGTAAAACGTGAAAAGTCATCAATGAATATGACATAATAACAAAAATTTTCATTTGATAGAATGGGCGCAGGTCCCCAGAGATCACAATGTACTAAATCAAGAGGTCGTGAAGACCGTTTCTCATTTAATGAAAAGGGAAGACACGAACTCTTTGCGACTTGACAAGAATGATAAAGTACTGAAGATAAAGACTTAGTAGAAATAAAAATGTGACCAGACTTGGAAAGAGATAACAAAGACTCTAGAGAAACATGACCCAAACGAGAGTGCCACAGATCCATGGAAGCTGTCAAGGGTGCCTTGGATGCAGAGGCGACAAGGGCTTCAGAGACGCTATCCAGGACATAAAGGCCTGCTCTACGATGACCCTTGGCTAGGATGTTGCGTGTGTTGCGGTCCTGAATGAGGAAGGAATTGTCGGAAAAGGAAACATTAACAGGTAAGTCAGCAGTGAGTTTGCTAACAGATAAAAGATTCTTAGTGATAGTAGGAACAACAAGAACGTTGGAAAGGCAGAGAGATGAGGAGAGAGTAACACTACCGGTATGAGAGATAGATAGTTTCTGCCCATTACCTACAACCACTTGATTTGAGCCGGAATAAGGGTATACGGTATCTAGAGTGGAGGGAGAAGCAGTCATGTGAGCCGATGCACCAGTGTCGAGGTACCAGTCTGAGTGATCTGGAGCCGAGATAGAGCAACTGGTGGAGAGAGCTTCGGCCAAATGAGAGACTTGCTTCGGAGTATATCGCTGTGGACAATCGGAAGCATAGTGACCATTGGTTCGGTAGATTTGGCAATGAGGAGGGCGATACGGCTTCTTTTTGTTCTTCCCACCACGGTATTTGTTTTGAGAAGTTTGCTGTTGAGAATTCGATGGTGGCGGGCCAAGAATACCTCGACCCGAGGAGGAATGGGATTGCTGACTATAGAAAGCCACCGAGGATGGAGATGAGGAGTCGAGGGAGTCTTGAAATAAGGAGAAGCTTTCGGCTTTAGCAAGAAGATCGCTGAATGAGGGCACGACAGGGAGAGCCATTTGAGCAGCAGAGAAATTAACGAAGGAGGGGCCCAAACCGCGAAGGAACCAATGTGCCTTGTCCGTATCATCAACCGAACGTCCGATCGCCGCAAGTTGATCGCAGATCGACTTGAAGTGATGACCGTACTCTTTGACAGACCGTGAACCCTTCTTCATGAGTTGGAGGTCGTCCTTGAGTTGTATCTCCCAAGTCTTTGATTTGTGACTGAATGCCGACTCAAGAGCGAGCCAGACTGAGCGAGAGGAAGGGCAGCCAAGAGTTTCAGCCATGGCTTCTTCAGTGAGGGTGGATAGGAGAAGACTGAGAAGACGTTGGTCCTGTTGACGCCAAGAGAGGTAGGCGGGATTGGGAGAGGATTCGCCGGCAGCCGAGATGAGTGTTGTCGGCGGCGAGGGCGTTGAGCTATCAACATAGCTGAGTAGATTCTGGCAAGATAGAAGCGGAACGAGTTGACCGCGCCATAGAAGATAATTGGTGGAGGATAATTTAATGGTGATCATATGAACCAGGGTCGAGAGAGGGAGGGAATCGGAAGCCGTTGCGGCGGTAGACATGATTGGCGAGGGAGAGAGAGATGCGAAGGTGAGGTTTTACCGCGCGAGCGTGAGGCTCGCGAGGGAGAGGTAACGTGCGAGAGAGAAGAGCGCGGGGATTAGATGATCGGCAGGCGTGAGGCCGGCACGACGGTGAGCGAGAGAAAGACGCGAGCGTGAGGCTTCGCGAGGGAGAGGGATCGCGCGCGGGGGAGATGATCGGCAGGCGTGAGGCCTGCACGACGGTGGGCGCGAGAGAGAGGCTGAGCGCGGCGTGAGAGAGGCGAGGGAGAGAAGATTAGGTCAGGATCTAGGGTTAGGCTGATACCATGATAGACCAACAATATTTGCCTTAATGAATTCCATGTATTATTGATCACATATATATATACAAGATATGTGCAAGATATGAATAAATCTATAAAGATACAAAGAATATCTAAACCCTAATTATGCATGCAAACCCTAGTCATGCGTATCTATCTTAATATATATCAATCACCCAAAATCTCTTAACAAGGTCTTAGTTACCACTCAATTCATTTCTAAATACCAAAATACCAAGTGGGCTTCCATTTCAACTCTGAATTAAACAAATACCAACCATGTAGTACAAAAACTTCAAAATCCCTTTTTCCAAAGTTCAAGCATCTTTATAACGTGTGTAAACAATTCATAATCAATAAAAGAACTTTTTACCTGGCATGGTTGAGTAGTACGAAACGGGCACTGAGCTGAGATAATAGGGTTTTACATTTTATACTAGATTAATCTTATGAGAAGGGTATTAACTCAGAGCCATACAATTCAGAGAAGTCAATAGAAGTCTAAGATTGTTCAAAACAAATGGTGCAAAGCGAACAAGTGCTCCGATACCACGCTCTCATGTGGATTAGGTTGGTAAGCTCTAAAAACTACTACAGGGATCGGTAACTAGTTCATCTATAATAATTAAATTAGAGGTTGATATTGAAGTGGTTGGCCCTGTGTATGTGAAGTTTGTTTCCAATCCGTTTGAATTTCTCATCCAACATATGAATTTAAATACCATCTTATGACCATCATATGGAATCATGGATACATATTTTGAGATTAATATTAATATTGGATATAAATCACATTAGCTATGACAACATGGGTTTGAGCTTATGTGTATGAATAATGTATGGTTAGTGGGCGATGAAACGAAGAAGATATGCTAAGTTGTATTAAATTAATGAGAGCATGTTAATGGAATGACATGTATGAAGCCAACACATTTATATTAAACATGGAATAAGAAAGTTAAGAGAGATTTAAATAGTTAAACATATCAAGTCGTCAGAAACAAGTAGTTTGTATTGTAAGTTAAAAGATTAAGTATAGAGTAATCCGTTCCATTTGGGCTTATTGTATATTTTGCTATCCCTGTGTGAAGGAATCGTGTTTGAGCAAGAACAAGCTTTCAATCAACCACGGAACCACCTAAAATCCTTAAGATCATGAGGTGGGCTTTCTTACGACAAATAAAATTGTGTTTTCAAAATTGTTTACGAAATGAAAATGTGTTTTGTTTTCAAATGATTGAGCATGCCTAAAATATTTTGTTGCATTTTCTATATGTCCTCTGAACCGGAAAGGCGGTCAGAGAGTATGTAGAAATCTGAGCCGGGGAATATGGCCAGAGCCTTAAACATTTCGAATATCAAGGTAATAGGAACGATCAATCTCGATGACTCTATGAGAGCCGAGATTAGTGCACTTGGTGCCAGACCTGGTGAGAGAAAGGTCTTACCAAATAGGTTGGACACCGTGGTCATGGAAGTAGGCCTGCTTCCTGATCACACCCTTTAAACAGATAGTGAATGTATGTGTTGAGTTAAACTGCACAATTATGAGGAAATGTTTTGTAGCATATGAGTGCATTTTAAAGTAAAAGCTCATGTGTTGCTGTGTGAGTTGGCATGTCAATCTTATATATGTATGATTTGGCAATGTGTCCACTGGGTACAATGTACTTAGCCCTGTGTGTATTTCTAAACATGCAGGTTGAGTAGAGCGAAGATGGAGGCAGCTGAGCTGAGCTAAACCTTTATTTTTAAATAATGTAATATAATTCAGATTACATATCTTCATATATGTTCTCTGCTATGATCCTTTTGCGCACTCTGTTATCGATTTTTATGTACATGTTGTAGATTATGGCAGTAGTATTGTGCATGGTTTTGTTTGTATCTGAAAGCTATACTCTTTTGGTCTGACAATACTCTGTTGATTCGTTTAGTCTGGTATATCTTATTCTTTCTCGTTGATATTATTCTAGTTGATACCAGACTTTGTTGAAATTGGTCTACATTCGGTGTTGTTAATTCATTGGATAATCAATTTTTATTTCACTAGTCTCGCCTCAGTGGACCGGCTCTTCTCGTGGAGGCTGGGGCGTGACAGTGATATGGTGAGACAGCTGATGACAGAAAGATAAGCAGGAAGAGCTGCGGCTGCAAGGAGGCAAAGGGAGACGAAAAGAGAGAGGCTCCTCAAAGAGGATTCTAATGATGAGGATCCCAATGTCATGGTAAGAAAGTACAGAACACAACCCAACAATGAGGGATTCAATATGAACATCAATGGCAATAATTTTGAACTCAAAATCGGGCTCATTCAGATGGTTGAGCAGAACTAATTTTGAACTTGAAATTTGTTATTTTTTTGCCAGCTTAGAGTGGGTTTGACTACATCAAAAAGGTGGAAATTGTTAGGAATTCATTCTTTAATATGATATTTTGATGAGTCAAACATAAAAGATGCTAATGTTAGATAGTCTGTACTTGTAATGTCATGTATAGGAATAATCAAATTGTAAATTGGAGCTGATCACAAGCTTTTGAAAACTTGCTGGCCAAATCCCATTCACCAGCAAAGGAGCTTGTTTAGGTTTGTTGGTTAAAATGGCTTTACTAGCAAAACTTTTTCCTTTGGAGGAAGCTGACTGGCACATCATCACCAGCTAGGAGCTTAAAAATAAATGTCACCAACAAGACGATACCTACCCAACAAGACAAGCGAGGACTTTATAAGTATAGATTTTAAGAAAAAAGATCTTAAAAGTCCTCGGACTAGCTTAAAGTCGTTCTGACCAAAACTGCAACGTCCACCTGCTCTGGCAGAAAGGACACTACAAATAGGGAAAAGTGAGACTTTGATTGGACGTGTTCCTTTTATCTCACAACGATTCCAATTTCAAACCTTCCAAGGAGTGCCTATATAATAGGGGCTGCAATCCATCTAGATAAGGTTACAAATCTTACCGACCATCTATGACTCGGTTACCAATTCTACCGATCTTTAACGAAAGTACTGAAATCTACACTCAAGCAATCAAAAGCTTTTAGGCTATTATATCAGCATACCGTGCACCTTATTGGACAAGAGACACTTAGCAATCCTTGCTAAGTGTTGCTCTAGGTATCTTACAATCCAAGTAAGAAATCTTCTTGAAGTTACCACTTCTCCGGTGGTTAACTATCAAGGGTGTATACCGCTAGCTGACGTTCTCGGAAAGAACGCAAACTCCTACGACTAGCTGGCGGTTGAGTGATGTGCCACACTTCAAATCTGAAGAAGCGAAAGAGAGCGAATAACTTGGCGAGTGAGCTAGTGGACTGGTGGACATGGACATTTATCCTCTAGCAACAGATCGTTTGATATTTTTGTAATTCCCATCTTAGTGAGTTCCAAATTGCGCGTCTAATGAGAGGACATATGACATTTTTGTCCGAACATCTATAAATTATTTGCGTCCTTTACTACTTTATTTAAATTCTTGCATTGGATTGAAAACCCAATACCTCATGTAAGTATTGAAATATAATACTGAATATTGACTAAGTAATATATCGCTCGGTAAGCAACCAGTCTTCTGAACACGAGCTGGTGCTAGAATCATCAATTTGGAGAGTATAAACCTGCAAAACTTCCGTTGTACATATTACCTAACTCTAATTTAGGAACAACACATCCATACACCAACAATGTATATGAATTTAGTATAAATAAGAATAAGTTGATCAAATATGAAACTTACAAAAATAAATTAATCTGTAAATAAAATACGCATGCATGGTTTAAAAATGATAAATAAAATAAATTAGTGTAGATGTAATAATTTAAAGGATAATTGCAAATAAGATTTTGTTAGAAATTGTTATTGTTTAGTGTGTATACATTATGATACAAATTATAGTAAATAAAATGAAAATAAAATTATGACTGATGTGATACTTTTAGAATAAAAGTGGTAACATAGTTATTTTTCACCTGACCTATTTCGAAGAAAGTAAGCTTTGATCCCCAAATTTTTACACCATGTTTCCAATTTAAATAAATTATTCTTTTATCGACTTGGGTCACGTTAATGATCTACTCAAACCTCAAATTATTTCACACAACTTAAAAGAATTAGGCAAAAACTTGCGTTAGGCACGCCTAAACGATTTATGCGGGTTTTATCCATACGTAAATAGGTTCACCCATCACAAATAGAGTTTATTAATCCCCAATTAAGATATATTAGATGAGTTCAACTTAAGTTAATGGATAAAACCCACCTAAACTGTTTAAGTGTGCCTATTTGTGAAAATGATAGAAAATGATACTTTAATTTAGGTGGGAAAATAAACGTATCTTTATCTGTCCCAAAGTCGGGCGCGAATAATTAATCATCTTGTGACAAAATGCTTAGTAAAATTTTTTATATTAAATAAATTTTAAATTAATATATTCTATTTAAAATTTTCGTTCGATACCTCAACTGCTGGCATTTTTCGATTAAAAAAACAAACTTTAGAAAGATGTAAATAGTTTTAGAAATTCCGATTGTTGAGAATTTTGTCGATGGGGAACTGTGGAGATTACACCAAAGAAATAAAAAATGAAAATAATAATGATGGGATCACAAATTGTGATCCTAACAACAATAAATTAATTTTAAGCTAAGCAAAATCAATTTATTTTAAACTATATATGAGTTTGAAGCAATAAATCATTTTAAACTATCAATTGTGACCACATTTGAGATTCTGACTTTAATTTATTATTCTGAATCATTCCAATGAAATTAAAATAATTGCCCTCCTTATTTGTGAAAATGATAGAAAAGTAGAATTTCACGAATATTTAAGATTTTCAATAGCCCAATCAAATTAAAACAATTGGATTCATTATTTGTGAACAAAAATAGATCAGTCCAATTTTAAAAATATTTCAAATTGTATACGACATTACAAATTCAATTACAGTAACTATTTAGAAGTAAAATTGGTTGATTTGCTGTTAGACTTGATGTAACGTCCTAAAATAAAATAGATAATTTGTTAAGGAAAATTAATTATTTATTTCAAAAAATCGAGTTTTAGTTATTTTTATCTCAAATTTTTTACATCGATTTAATGCTATCTTTTACCTTTTTCTTATATATAATTCTCATCCATATCATATGACAAGCAATTTTAATTTACTATTCATTCACACATTTTTCTTCCACGTGAACACCCCATCAGCGCTCACGTAAATTTTTATTTGTTTATTTTTAAATGAGGAATTGTCAGAACGTCCACAGTGCACTACATCGTTTCGTAAGAATTTTTAAAAAAATCAAAAATAAAAAAATAAATAAGGAATCCCACGTCTACCGTTTCTTCAAATTTGAGCAAAAGGAGCGAAAATCAACATGCATGCTGATGTGGCGTTCATGTGAAAGAAAAATGCGTGAATCAACAAAAAATAAAAGTTGTTTGTTATGTGGGATAAAATTCATAAATAGAGATAAGGTCAAATATAATTGATAGAAAGGAGAAAACTTTTGATAAAATTGTCTAGAACACAATTTTTTGAAATAAAATAAGTAGTTTTCATTTTGTTTATTATATAATAAAACTATTATTTATAATTATTATTTAAAAAAATGTTCATTAAATGAGCTCGAAACAATTTTATGCTTTCTCTATCACATCATTTAGTTATATATTGATCAGTCACGAAAATTAATATTTATGGGTGTAATAAAAAAATTTGTCATTTAATAAAATGTGTCTAATATACAATTAAAAAAAAAATGACACTCATATAATGGAACAGAGGGAAGTGGTAAGGTAAGCAGCATTAAAGTGGCAAGTGTAAACCCAAGAACCCTACACCCCACCTAAGATGCAATTTTAAATATAAATAAAGGAGGGAGAATTCAATTACTAATTCCTCATTACATACATCCCACGTTACACTATATATAACAGCTCTGTCTCTCTGTTCAGAAGCAAGAATTAATGGCGTTATTGAATGTGAAGGGGCGGTTGAAGGGCGCGGCCGATGAAGCCAAGAAAATAGTCGGTGAAGATCCAAGAAAAGTGATCCACGCAGCCAAAGTGGGGCTGGCCATGGCCGCAGTCTCTTTATTCTACTACTTCGACATCTTCAAAGACGGCGCTAAAGCTGGCACCGGCCTCTATGCCATGTGGGCCGTCAACACCGTCGCCGTCGTCTTCGAGTTTTCCGTCGGTCTGTCTCTACTGTCTATTCAATGCCTCATTATTCATTGCTTGGTTCGAGTCTTGAGATATATTTGTTTGTTTCAGGGGCGACGATCGGCAAAGGGGTGAACAGAGCGATAGCAACGCTGGTGGGAGGGGCATTAGGTGTCGGGGCGCACGGCGCGACGGCGTTTGCCCCGGATACGGCGGAATACATCATGCTTGGAGCGATCATTTTCTTGATATGTAAGAAAAAATGTTATGATATTTTATTATGAGAGAGAGAGAAATAAATGCAGATGAATAGAATCGTGACAAAATAGTTTTTGTGGGGATGTGCAGCCGGTGTGGCGACATTTGCTCGGGCTTTCCCGAAGCTGAAGGCGAGATTCGACTACTGTTTCCTGATCATCATCGTGACGTTCGGGTTGGTAGCGGCGAGCACTTACCGTGGGCAGAAGCTGGTAGAGATGGCGGAGAAGAGGATGTCGACAGTGTTGATTGGGTATGCAACGGTGTTGATTTGCTGCTTTATATGCCCCTGTTGGGCTGGCCAAGATCTTCACAACCTCGTTGCTAATAATATCGAGGCTCTTGCAACATTTTTGGAATGTAGGTGCATTTTTTGATTTGCATGTTGTTGTGTCTCTGTTTGTCATTTCTTAGATGATATGAGAAATTGCAGGTTTTGGTCGGGAGTATTTCGAGAGCCCGAACGAGAAAAGCCGTGAAAATAGTGGAGCATCGATGAATGGATACAAGGCCGTTCTCAATTCAAGAACCACCGAAGAATCACTGGTGAATTCCGCGAAATGGGAGCCTAGACACGGCAAATTTAGCTACTGGCATCCATGGGACCAATACCTTAAAATCGGATCGCTTACGAGAGAATGTGCATGTCGGCTTGATGCATTGAACGCCTGTCTTAACGCCGAGATGCAGGTACGTTTAACATCGGCCATGGAGAGAGAGAGTATTGGACCTAGTTCGAAGAATTTTTATTTATATTTGTGTGCAGGCGCCATTGGAGATTCGAATAATGATGAAAGAAGCATGCATGGAGATGAGCTGGGAGTGCAGCAGTGCTCTGAGGGAGCTGGCAGGAGGGATCAAGACGATGACTCAATGTGCACCTGCTGATTCCCACATCAAAAGGGCAGAAGCTGCTGCTACCAAACTGAAATCATTGCTGCAGACTCCGATGTGGGCTGATGCCCAACTTCTTGACGTGTGCCCGGCTGCGACGGTGGCGTCGTTGCTCGTGCAAGTCGTGTCGTGCACTGCCAAGATTGCAGACTCTGTTCGTGAGCTTGGTTCCTTGTCCAAATTCAAGAAATCAAATGCAGTAATGCCTGATCAAATTGGACTGGAAAGTGTGACAGTAATCCCTGTTGGCAGTCTTGAGAAATCCCACCATTCGAGTAGTGATGATTGAGTGAATTTCTAGCGACTCAAATTCAATTGAAATAAAAGGAGACTATTTAGATGATATTGATTTACAAGAAAAAGAAAAGAGTCAAAATAATACAAATTAGAATCTTGGTGTGTACTTTTATTTTATAAAAATTTGTGATTCACATTCACAATTAAAAATAATATTTTTTGGGGAAATTTGTGGTGTAACAAAATAATTATATGTCGCTGACACAAGCGGAATTGGGGGCGCCACAAGGTGTAAGAAACATTTGAAGGGTGTGGCCAATGTCGTCAATGGCGGAATCTTCCACTTCTGAAAAAAGATTGGCACCAAGGCATGCTGAAACATGTTACGGGTCGGGGCGTATTCGACTCGGGCTTGGATCCTCAAATGGGCCCCATTGCATAAATGAACCTGCCATTTTCTATCTTTTTGCTAAGCTCTGTTTTTCTTGATAATTGGTGTTGAGAAATGTTAATGAGAAATATTATTGGATTTTATGAATTGGGTCTAGTCTATTGTGTAATTAAGATTTTCCTCAATTTAGATATATGGATGCACAATCTGGAAAGTGATGGCCAAAAAGATCAGAGCGGTGTTATTTTTGTTAGCAATCTTTTTAGGGTTCCATGGCATTATTTAACTGACAAGATAGGAGAGGAAAGCTGATTTTATACAAAAATTAGTAGCATGTATAATTTCTCAGGTAGCTGAAGGCCAAAATGAGTTCCAATAATTCTAGATATATGTGCATAACTGTTTAGCTTCTTATCAAGAATCCACTTAGTATTCCAGCTACTTCATTCATGAAATGGTTGAGTAGAATTAGATCTGTGCACTAGTATAAAATGAACCTGGGAAAAAGTTCTAGTAATGAAAGCCCATGACAAGCCTTAAATTTTTTCAAGGGATGAGCCTAATTATTCTTGTTGATGAGCAGTAGGGCATTCTTGTTTATTGTATCACAAGCATTATTGATGTTGGTGGTGAATGCAAATGGAAAAAGAAGTAGACATTAGACAACAACTTTCATTTCTTGTGCATATGATTCTTGTTTCAACACAGCTTCATGCAAATGGAAGGAGGATAGAATGTTGCATATTGTCGAATCTGTGCTTAACTTTCCAAATCCTCTCCCCATTGGTGTTGTTGAATCCATAAAGAAGTTTCAGAGAGAGAAAGTCCTCTTGTTGAAAGAATTAAGTCTCTTTAGTAGTCTTGATGTGAAATTGCAGTCTATAGGGTGTATTGACGTTTGCACTTGCTGATCCTCTCCTGATATGATTAACATTTTTGATATGTAAAGTATGATTCATGATTTTTCATAGTGACGATATTTGTATAAAATATGATTATTATTTTTCAATCTTAACAGGAAAAAAAGGGCATGTTGAATATGAAGATGGATTTAGAAACTAGATCCAATAATATAGGGGTGATCCTGTAAATTTTGGGTTAATTTAAATAGTTATTAAAATATTAAAAAATTTAAAATAAATCTCAAAATCAATTATCTTATTTAAAATTATAAAATTTATTAAAAAATTTCTTATAGTAGAAAACTCGAATCCTTGACGACTTCACAACAATTTTATGGAGTTCATTCATTTTTAATAAACCTAAAACAATATAAAAACACAAATGATATTATATAAATTAAATGCACAATCATCATTTAAAAATAATTATCCTAACATTTTTTAAACAAACTTTTTGAGTCTTTTCATCATCTCCTTTCTCTCTTTATCTTTTTTTTTCAGAACTAGATAATTGTTTACTAGCTCGAAAAAATAATTAACATAATATTAATATACTATTTTATTTTTAATATACTTTTAACTAAATATCTTTATTAGGCTAAATAAATTACCTTTTTTGTTAATCTAAAATTAAGTTTCTTATCTTATATTTTTTAAAATGGCGCCCCATACAAAGATAAATTAATATTATAATATTATGATAATTATATAATTTTTGTAAAAATGGTGCCCTTCTAATTCGGAAGCCCCGCTGCGACGCACCTCTCGCACGACCTCAGATCCGCTAATGTATAATCATGTTCAATTTTTATTGTGATTTTGAAAATGACATATTATCATTATTAATAAATTCATTACACAATGTGTAGCGTTATTTAATTTAATTTTAGTTATTGTTGCATTATAATGTTCTATACATAATCTATCAAAATTATTTACATAAAGAATACGAGTGTGTGGCACATAATATTTTTAAGAGGAATGATCATATGAGAATCAACCTTACCATATGAAAATAAGAATTAATCTTATTCGTTCAAATCATGAAATCAACAGCTTAGATTTAATTTTGCCCGCTATGCATTATTGTTTGTATTGACTTTCATTATTGTAAAATGAGGGGTAATTTTGTACTTACATGAATTCAAATCTTTTTAGAATCTTAATTTAAATCTTGCGATCTTTCTTTCCTTTGCGATTTGGGATTTGTGATCTTCATTCCTTCTGTGATTATATATTTTCTTCATTCATTCTCTCTGTGAAATCTGCTCGCCATTGTCTGCATTCGTTATTGTTTGTGTTCGTTGTCGTCTGTGTTCGTCATCGTCGTCGGCGAGTTATGGATCCTTTGAAAGGTAAGAATTGATAAATTCCATCTGTTACGTAATAGAATCAGTTGTTTTCTGATATGATGTTCGATCATTAGTTATCAGATTACGGTGATAGAATCGAAGATTTATTGTATGAGTTATTGATGATTTGTTTCCAGATTTTGAATTAAGTTTCGTAGATTGCTATTTATGGTTTGGTGTTTTCACTCTTAATTGTTTAATTTGAAGGTGTGCATTATATATTGTTATGAATTGCATTATATATTTGTAGTACTTATGTTATATCTGAAAGAGTGATTAATAGTTTACGTACTTTCAAATTTGTTTTATATCTGCATTATATAATGTTATGACTTGCATTATTGTTATGTAATAATTGTATTATATGTGAGTCAGTTATAATTAGTTTATGAAGGTTCTGTTCCGTTATGAGAATTCGTTATATAGTATAAATACATGCATTATGTATTGTTATGAATTGCATTATATATTTGTAGTACTTAGGTTATATTTGAAAGAGTGATTATTAGTTTACGTACTTTCAATTTTTTTTTTATTTGCATTATATAATGTTATGGCTTGCATTATTGTTTTGTAATAGTTGCATTATATGTGAGTCAGTTATAATTAGTTTATGGAGGTTCTGTTCCGTTATGAGAATTCATTATATAGTGTAAATACATGCATTATATAGTTATGAATCTTGCATTATATGTTATAACTTTCAAATTTTAATTCATGTTTTTTATGTACAGATTCGTTTGTTCCAAAGTGTGGTAACACAACACCAAGCAGATGTAGAGGATAGCTGATGTGGTGTGCCTTGTTGACAATGTCAGATTGTTGAGATCTTGGAGGCTCACCATCTCTCACAGACTAAGCATCCCTTGGCCAAAGCCTTCCTTGACCTCAGCTAGCTCTTTACATCAACTCTGTATAAGATTGAGAGTTAATTATGTTGAGATTGATGATTGATGATGATTGAGGATGTTCTGTCCCTTGTTTGTTCCACAATGGATTGTATTGCTATTATTATATTGTATTGTTATTTGTCAACCCTCATTCTTGCAACTTGTGATATTTTTAGAAGAGGTTCAATGAGTGATTGTAACTTGTTTTTAATTCTGATTTAATCACAATTTTATTCGCAAGCCACAATTTACGTTGCTTTTCCACATTTATTTTTAATTAATTAAAGAAGAAAAAACACATTGAAATTATATGATTATATTTTTTAAGTTCAACATATAATGATATATAATAATAATATTTGTAGTATATAATGATAGTCCATAAATTATATAATGCAAGTCTGCTTTGTTTGATGAAACCCACTGCTTTGAATTATTACACATGTTAGTAATATTTGTGTATTCGTGTGAAATTAGAGGGATAATATATAATGATAGTATCTTCTCTATATAATGATAGTTTGTGAACTCTATAATGCATGTACGTTGTATGTGTATTAAGAAGGTTATAATTCAAGGGCGAATTTTAATTATAAGTAAAAAGACTAAATTGCCCAGTAATGCAGGTTTTTTGGGGAAAAAATGCCCGCGTTTTTTTATTAGATCTGGATCATTGATTGAGCAAGATCTACGGCCGAGATTGATTCTTATTTCTTATGGTAACAATGGTTCTCATTGGATCACGTCCCATATTTTTAAATGAGTAAATGTGTTAATTATACAATATGCAATTATATAAATTAGTTGTTTAAACTATATATAGTGAAATAATTTTATATTCTAAAGTGCAATATTCTGATTATATTGAAGAATCAATCTATTAACATTAAATATCATAAATATTGATACCAATTTGTGATGTGATTGTAGAAGTGTCTTGCATGTGTCCAATAGGCCATGAGTTCGAGTTTTAATGAAAATATTTGGGTGGCGTGAGTTTTAAATAAATGCATTCAATTTTTTTTAAAAAAACATCTTGAATACTAATTTTATTTTAGATTGTATCACTAATACAAACTGATGTATTTATAATGTATAGAAAAATAATATTATTTTGGGTCAAATATTGTTGAATTTCAGCAGGATCGCTGAGTTATCAGCAGACGACCAACTGCCCAGCAAACGCAGGATAGTGATCAACAATTAGTACGAAGCCGTGAAACAGAAGGATCTTAAATCAAAAAATTTATGGAAACTCATCGAATCAAAAGGAAGGATAATCAACAGACAAAAGGAAGGTTTCCAGAATTATACTCAGAGATTCGTTCTGACAAAGTCGGCTAAAATAAGAAGAAAGTCAATCAGATTCGAAGGAGATCTGAAGAGTCTCTGCACTTCTCAGAAGAAGAAGAACGGAGATTGGCGAGCAAACATCAAGTGTCTAACAGAAAAGATTCAAACGAGACGTTTGAATCTTCCTCTATAAATAGAGGATTTTGCAAAGAGACAGAGAGTTCGGCAACTTCAAAAATCATAAGCTTACGCGAGATCTCATCTGCTCTGCCGAATTCAAAATCTGATCATTCACTGATTGAGGCTTTGTAAAAGCTTTCGAGTTCATTTGGATACCTTTGAAGTTCCCTTCTTGGGTTATCCTTGGGATTCTTTCTATCATAGAAAGAATCTAGCAATCACCTTGATCTACAAGACTGATTATCACGAGCTATTGCCGCAAGAGAAGAAAGGTTCCGGGAAGAACTATAAAACTTCCAGTTCGACGTCCGAGGACAAGGGGGTTGTGTCCTCACTCTATGGAGTGTCAAGGAGAAGTGTTGTGAATTGAAGCGATTGCGACACAAATAACTAACAGAAAATACAAGAACACAAATAATTATAGTGGTTCGAGCGTAAGCTCTACGTCCACTCTTCAAGCCTCCTCCGTGATGATTTTATTATGGTGAAGAAATTACAAAGTATGTGACAATTACAATTGGTGGGGAGCAGGGGTATATATAGGGAGATATTCCTAATCACATAAGGAATATAAAACCTAGATATGGTAGTATATAACTAAACCTAAATCTATCTAAAATAGATTTATACCTATCCAAATCTAATACCAATAAGGATAAAATCTTGTCCAACAAGGAAACAAGATATATACAATATATTTTCCATATCTATCCAACTCGAACTGCTCCTCGAGTTCCTCGACCTACACAGCTCGACCCACTTTACCGGACTAATCTCCTCGACCCACTCAAACTACTTCCTCGAGTTATATTGAGACTACTCCAACAATTCTCCACCTTAGGCTCAATATCACCTCAGCTTGGCACCTCCTCTTCAGTTCGACTTCAACAGTTTGATCAGTTCCAAACAGTATTTAAACTTAGTACTTGGAACTGGCTTTGTAATCATATCCGCAGGATTATCGAGAGTATTGACCTTGTGCAGCTCGACCTCTCCGGCTGCAACCACATCTCTTATAAAATGGAACTTCACATCGATGTGCTTAGTTCTCATGATGAACATCATTCTTTGCCAACTGCAAAGCACCTTGATTATCACAGGAAACCTTCATCTTTCTTTAATCAATCTCCAGTTCGTTCATGAATCCGAGCAACCACAGACCTTCCTTAATCGCTTCGGTCAAGGCAATGTACTCCGCCTCCGTCGAAGATAAGGCAACTACCCTCTGCAGACTTGCTCTCCAACTAATCGCCGTTCCATACGATGTGAACACAAAAACCGTCAATGACTTCCTCGTATCCATACATCCTGCATAATCTGAGTCTACAAACCCTTCGACTGGAAGCCTCAAGCTCGAACCATCATCCTTGAAGATTAGACCCTTTCCAACTGTCCCTCGAACATACCTGAGGACCCATTTCAGAGCTTCCCAATGCTCTTTCCTAGGTTCGGCCATGAACCTACTAACCATGCTGAGAGCATAAGCAAGATCCGGTCTCGTACAGACCATAACATACATCAACGAACCGACAACGCTCGCATAAGGAACACCTCTCATAAACTCCCTTTCCTCCTTGTCGAGTTTCCCAGCAGCACTCAACTTAAAATGAGCTGCTAACGGAGTGAGCACAGGCTTTACATCCTTCATTCCATGCTTCTCAAGAACTTTCATCAAGTATCCCTCTTGAGATAATGTGAGTCTTTTCCGAGCCCTGTCTCGAACTATTTCCATACCCAGGATCCTTCGAGCACAACCGAGATCCTTCATCTCGAACTCCTGACTCAGAGCTTCCTTCAGTTCGGCTATCCCTTGCTTATCTCGACTTGCTATCAGCATATCATCTACATAAAGCAGTAGATAAATTCGAGTCTGCATATCTTCACCTCGAAAATATACACATGGGTCATGTTTGCATCGAACAAAGTCCTGCTGAATCATGAACTTGTCGAACCGCCTATTCAACTGCCTTGGAGACTACTTCAATCCATACAATGAATTCTTGAGAAGACACACCTTCTCCCCGCTACCAGCTTCCTCGAAGCCATCGGGCTGTGTCATAAGGATCTTTTCCTCCAGCTCTCCGTACAGAAATGCGGTCTTCACATCCAGTTGCTCTAACTCCATGTCGTACCGAGCAACCAACGACAATATCAGCCTTATAGACCTTTGTTTCACCACCAGCGCAAACACGTCGCCATAATTCACACCTTCCCGTTGCGTGAAGCCTCGAGCAACTAGTCTAGCCTTGAGTCTAACCCCAGAAACCTCCTGTTTCTTCTTGAAGATCCACTTACAGCTAACTATCGATTGCTTCTCCCCCGGCTTATCCACCAACTCCCAGGTGTTATTCTTCTTCAAGGAGTCCATCTCCTCCTTCATGGCATCGAGCCATTTGAGCCTCTCCTTACAAGTTATGGCTTCGGTATAGCTTTTCGGCTCAGTATCATCCAGCTCTACCTCTTCCGCCATAACGAAGGCATATGCTACCACATCAGCATATCCGAATCGAGTGGGAGGTCTTATCTTCCTTCGTTCCCTATCTCTCGTGAGATTATAATCTTGAAGCGCACCTGACCCTCGAACCACCTCGATCTCGCCATCCACCTGAGGTACTCTCTTCGACCCACTGGTCGGCTCCACCTCAATCTCAGCAACTGATCTATCTCCTTCGACCTTGTCAGACTGTTCTTCCGAAGCACCACCTTGTTTCTCAATGATATTTTCCCGTTCCCTGGCCCCCTTATCCAGATCTCCAACCTGCTCCTCCTTGAACGTCACATCTCTGCTAATGATGCACTTTCTTACATCCGGCTCGAGACACCATAACTTGTACCCTTTCACTCCTTTGAGGTACCCAATGAATATGCATTTCAATGCCCTCCTCCCAAGCTTATCTCCTTTGATGTTTGCATAATCCACACAACCAAAAGCTCTAAGGTTGCTAAAATCCGGAGGATGACCAGACCATATTTCTTCCGGTGTCTTGAAACCTAGTGCAGTTGAGGGGCACCGGTTGATCAAATAAGCTGCAGTAGTCACTGCTTCTGCCCAGAACAACTTGGGTAACTTTGCACCGAACAGCATGCACCTCGTTCTTTCCAGCAACGTCCGATTGTACCTCTCTGCCAATCCGTTCTGCTGAGGTGTTCCAGCCACTGTCTTGTGCCTCGCAATACCGTGCTTCGAACAGTATCTCTCGAACTCCTTCGAGCAATACTCAAGGCCATTGTCAGTTCGCAGCCTCTTCACCTTCCTTCCAGTCTGATTTTCGATCAGCACTTTCCACTTCTTGAAGGTCTCCAAAGCATCACTCTTATTCTTCAAGATGTAGACCCACACCTTCCTTGAGTGATCATCAATGAGGCTCATGAAGTACCTCGCTCCTCCATTCGAACTGACCCTTGAAGGTCCCCATAGATCTTAGTGGATGTAGTCCAGAGTTCCTCGAGCTCTCTCTCGACCTACTCCGAACTTTACCCGGTGAGATTTTCCATAGATGCAATTCTCACAGAAATCCAGCTCTCTGATGTTATCCCCAAGCAACAGATCTTGCTTTGATAACTCCTGCAACCCCCTCTCACTAACGTGACCGAGTCGCCTGTGCCACAGTACTGGCTTGTCAACCGTCATTATCGAAGCCTCCCCGATCATCGTGCTCCCCATCAGAGTGTATATTCCATTCATTCGAGCTCCTTTCATCAAGACCAGGGATCCTTTGCACACCTTCAAAGTCCCAGCTTCCATCTTGATCGTGTAACCCAGTTCGTCGAGCATCCCCAAAGAGATCAAGTTTCTCTTAAGCTCCGGAACGTACCTTACACCTCGAAGTACCCTTTTTGTATTATCGTGCATCTTAATCCTCACCGAACCCATTCCAACCACCTTGCATGGTTTATTGTTGCCCAGAAGAACACTCGAGTTCTCCTGCTCCTCGAACCCTTCGAGCCATGACTTATTAGGTGTCACATGGAATGTACAACCTGAATCCAATATCCATTCCCTCTCCGAGCGCTCATTCGAAATCACTAATGCCTCTCCAGAGTCATATTCTTGCTCAGCAACAGCTACATCCGCTTGTTGCTTCTGCTTCTGCTTTGTCTGCCTCTCCGGACAATCTCTTTTGATATGTCCCTTCTTTTGGCAGAGAAAGCACTTGACCTTTGGCTGTGATCCTGGCTTTGTCCTCGACCTTAACCTCGAACTTCCCCTGTTGGAGTTCCTCATCTCCGGTCTTCCTTGAGCCCCTAGCCACCAAGCCTTCTCCATGAGAGTTCTCTCGCTCCTCGTTCTTCTCATTTAACTCCTTCGAACATAGAGCAGACTGAACCTCATCCATGGTCAATGACTCTCTTCCATACATTAAGGCTTCCTTGAAGTTCGAATAACTCTTTGGCAGCGCACTCAACAACATCAATGTCTGATCCTCATCTCCTATCGCCAGATCGAGGATCAACTTATTGAACTCGTCGAGCTGCTCGTTGATCGGTCTTCCCTCTTACATCTTAAATGAATACAACGACTGTTTAAGATAGAGCCGATTCGCCAGGGACATCTTCATATATAAGGATTCCAGTTTGGTCCATACTTCCGCTGCCGTTTTCTCCTTCGACACCTTCCTCAACACCGTATCTCCGAGACTCAGAATCAGCGCACTGTGCGCCTTCACCAGTGTATCTTTCTTCTGTTGCTCCGTCATCGTGTCAGGTAACCCAGCCTCTCCCTTCAAGGCACCATCCAAGCCTTGTTGCACAAACAACGTTTGCATCTTCAACTTCCACAAACCGAAATCATTCGATCGCGTGAAGCGCTCCACCTCGAACTTGGCTGAACCCATCGCAATCCTTCTCTATCCGCGGTCACCGCACCAATTTGTTGTGAATTGAAGCGATTGCGACACAAATAACTAACAGAAAATACAAGAACACAAAGAATTATAGTGGTTCGAGCGTAAGCTCTAAGTCCACTCTTCAAGCCTCCTCGGTGATGATTTTATTATGGTGAAGAAATTACAAAGTATGTGACAATTACAATTGGTGGGGAGCAGGGGTATATATAGGGAGATATTCTTAATCACATAAGGAATATAAAACCTAGATATGGTAGTATATAATTAAACCTAAATCTATCTAAAATAGATTTATACCTATCCAAATCTAATACCAATAAGGATAAAATCTTGTCCAACAAGGAAACAAGATATACACAATATATTTTCCATATCTATCCAACTCGAACTGCTCCTCGAGTTCCTCGACCTACACAGCTCGACCCACTTTACCGGACTAGTCTCCTCGACCCACTCGAACTACTTCCTCGAGTTATATTGAGACTACTCCAACAAAAAGATTGAAGACCGAGGTGCTTGAAGGTGCACGATGATCAGACGGAGTAGCTATTCACAGTTAGAGATCAAGCCTGGCCTTGTAATCAATCTTAGTGGATTTTTAGTCAAGTAGACTGAAGAGTGGACGTAGAACAACTGTTCGAACCACTATAAACTTGGTGTTCATTTATCGATTTTACTTCATTGCTTATTATTTATTTTGAAACACAACTCATCAAGTGTTGTCGTATAAGTTGAAGTGAATCTAAGAAATATTCGAGCTTAAACACATTTTGTAAATACTTGCTGAGTCGTGACCTCAACAAAATAAGTGCAAGACCTAATTAATATTCCGCTACAACTATAAACACTCTGCTCGGGGACCAACAATATATACAGAAGAATTTCGCAAAAATGGAGCCTAGACACGGCAACTCACAAAGTTTCTATTTATATATCCTTGTTTTTCATGCAGGTGCCATTGGAGATTCGAAAAATGATGAAAGAAGCATGCATGGAGATGAGCTGGGAATGCAATAGTTAATCTTTGAGGGAATTGGCAGTAGGGATCAAGACGATGACTCATTCTACACATCTTGATCCCAAAATCAAAGAGACAAAAGTCTAGCTGCCAATCTGAAATCGTTGCTACAAGCTCCAATGCGGGCTAATGTCCAATTTCTTGATGTGTGGCCGACTGCGACGATTGCATCTTTGCTTGTGCATAAAGTTTTATGCACTTCCTAGATTGTGTTCGTTATTTTATTTATATTTAATTAGTTATTGTTGCATTATAATGTTCTATACATAATCCATTAAAAAATTGCGTAAAGAATATGAGTGTGTGATTTATAATATTTTTGAAAGGGTAAATGTGTTAATCACACAATTATATGTCATCCTATAAATTGGTTCTTTAAACATTACATATTGAAATAATTTTATATTCTAAAGTGCAATATTCTAATCAATTGAAAATAAACCAATCAACATTAAATAACCATGAATTTAATAACAAAAAAATACAATCGATACTTCCTTTTATATTTAAATCACAAACTCAAGTTAGTGTTTAAGATTAGAATTTGATTGACAAAACTAAGTTTGTGTACATAGACAAGTAAATCTTGCGAATATGGAGCCTTATTCGGCAACTCGTAGAGTTTCTATTTACATTCTTATTTTTTCTGTGCAGGTGGAATTGGAGATTCGAAGAATGAAGAAAGAAGCATGCATGGAGATGAACTGGGAATGCACACTACAACAAAAAAAGGTAATAGATTATGCAATATAGACTACGTGAATATTCATTCGTGTTGTCTATATTGTAATATTCAACGTGGAAGTGTAATTGCAAAGTTAAAAAAATAGGCGCTTATAGACTATGTGGTGAATCGCATGGTATATGTTGCTATAGACGACACGATAAATTAGTGGCGTCTATATTAATATAGACGACTCAGAATCCTGCGTCGTGTATTTTTTGGAAAAAAAGGAGATAGACGAGGTATTGGGCCGCGTCGTGTACTCTTTGGAAAATAAAGGAGATATATGACGCTCTGGGCCGCGTCCTCAATTTGCTGGCAGCTGCTTCAGACAAAGTGGTGTCCATCTTTGATGTTGAAAATGACAGGCAGACACATTCATTCCAGGTTTCTGTCTTTGCTGTTTAACTTATTGGTTTGGGCGTAGGAGTTGAGCATTGCAATTCTTATGGGTCAATGAACTCGTCTTAGTGCTTTCTTTAATTTCCTTTCTTCGTTGTCTTAAAACTTCTTGTGATACTAGGGACATATCTCGGTGGAATATATTAGAACTGAGGACCAGTTAGCGGACATCTTCATCAAACCGCTACCTGAGGCTCGATTCAAAGAGCTATGCATCAAACTAGGTCTTCTAGAGTTTGATGAAATCTCAAGAGAAGGAGATGAAAAGTGATCCGATGCATAACAGTATGATTGATTATTTTAGTCAAACGCATTACTTTTGAGACAGGTTACTCAATGATAGAGATAAAGCAAAAGAGTTAATTCATTAAGATGAAAATGAGGGGACAAGTCACCCTTACATCTAGACAAAAGCCACAAGAAATTTTTACAAATTTAGTAAAGATTGTTTGGAAATCAGGGGATGAGTGCCCAGTTGATTGGACGAGAGGGGTAGTAATCAGATCCAACCAGATTTGAAGGACCACCTTTGAGATAAGGGATCCTCCTCTCAAGGAGCCAGCTCAGCTGCATGCCATAAGGGACAGTGACTTCCGACAGATTTTGAAGAGCCCTCTTCAGACAATCAATGATTAACACTACCCAGTCGACCTCACCTTGCTCCTCAGATGCCATCATAGCCTTCCAGACTAGTGGTGTGAAGTTAGTTTCCTGGAGGGGATTACAGACCACCATCTGGTTAATCACGTCGAAGGACAATTTGTAGATCAGCCTGAGGTATCCACATGGCACGGTCGAATGGAAGCTGATGTTCCCTGCTCTCCAGTCTCACCAAATTGACCACTCAGGTGTTGTCTCTTCGCTTCGATATTGCATGACAAAAGTTCTTCTGCCATGACGAAGTAATCCAAACACTGCTGCAAAATAGTCAGCAGACCAGTGGAATTCCCTTCCATTGAGATTGCAGAAAATCTCATCTTCAGAAACTATGGAATAGTAAGCAAACATCCTGAGTAATTATTCATGAAAGGAATGGGGCTCGATGGTTACAAATCGTGCCAGACCATTAGCCCTTAGGTTTCCCATCAACCCTTGATAGATACATGGAGTTCTCCGATGATGTTCTTGAACTCTTATCCTATCTAGAATTTTGTTTCTTTGGATGGAGATTCTTCCCATCTCTGCCTCGACATCTGGTATAGTGAACGTGGAAGGACAAGAAAGAGGAGAAGTCATATCTGACCTGAAAAGATCTCAAATGTATTTTCAGCAAAAGGCTATTAGATGGATAATATTTCAATGCTTGCCGATGAAAGGTATTTATGGACGATCTTATACGTTCAAGAAGGATACTAAGCTATCTTTATGAGACACGACTCCTCATGACTCGGAGTCAGAAGCCGATAAGTCGCCATTCAATGTCCAACAACTACGACTAGCCATCCATGACCGAACGTGTAGCCAATAGGTCTGAAGGCTAAGGGATCAGAGTCTGTGAACGGTCAGACCATAGGAGTACGGATCCCAAACTTAGCATTAAATCCTAAAGATAGGCTCAAAATCGATGCAGGATACACTCTAAGGATAAAAAGTAAACTGTGCTATCCAAGAACTGAGTGACGTGTACAGTTCAGACAGTTCTTCTCATGGTAGAAACTGTGATTTAGAATGATTGGAAAAGAAAAGGAGATTTCATTCACTGATAAGTCATACATTTTACATAATTAAAAAAAGGGGGGAACAGTTCACCCCAAATCGATAGAACAAAAAGGAAAGGGGATTACAGGAGGAAAGCTTGAACAGAGGTCATAGGAGATCAGCCGATGGGAGAACGCCGTGGCGGGTCGAAGTCGGAATCTTCAATGTTGGACCAGCCACCTCGAGTGAACTCCGGAATCTGTTGCTCAAGAAGAGAGCTCAGTTGCATCCTATAAGGAATAGGGACAGCCGGTAGATTCTCGAATGAGTATCTCACTCGATCGAAGACGAAGGAAGCCCAGTCGACGTCCGCTTCATCGACAAAGGCCATCATCGCCTTCCACACTGGCAGGAAGAAGTCTGTAGCCTGTGGAGAGTTTCCAACAACCATTTGATTGATGACATCATTAATCACACGATATCAAGGCATCAAGTACCTCGATGAAGCTGTTGGATGGAAGACTGTGGTGGTATCCCTCCAGTTCTACCAAGCATACCACTGTGGCGCTGTCTCGTCCTTCAAATAGTCCATCACGAGCATTCCACCATGTGGCAATCCAAAACTGAGGGGGAGAAGGACTCTGGAGATCAGCAGATCTCATGACCATGAAGGTTGGCGTGAATCTCATAACCTTCTGCCACATAGCTGTCGTCAGCAATAACCTTCAGCATATTTTCATGAAAGGAAGAAGGCTTTTGAGTTACGAAGGACTCAAGATTATTTGATCTCAAATCTCTCATCTTAGAATTATAAAGAAAAAAATTCCCCCAGTGCTGCATGAACAACCCAGTCGGGTTCAGGATCTTACCTCGCATTATCTCGATATCAGCAGGGATAACCATTTTTATCAAAGAGAAGCTATTTCTAGGATGTTAAGAAAAGATTAGTATTGTGCATTTCCTTGTTCACAAGGAGAAGCAATTAATAGACAACATTTCTGCCATGATCCAGTGCATGCGACGATTTATAAATGTCGACACGACCCTCCACAAACGACTCAAGATTTGAGACGTCAATATTGAATGCCTGACAATTACATGAATCACCCTTCATGGACACGTGGACGAGCAGACTGAAGATTGATGAGTACAGAAATCAGTAAAAGGTCATGGTTCAGTAGTACGGCTCCTCAGAATCCTGAATAAGGATGTGCGGAACTAAGCTATACCAAAATTGTCCCAGCAGTTTTGGTGAATCACCAGTTTTCTTTCTTTTGATAGTTGGAAACTGTCCCAACAGTTTGCCAGGACAGGGTTAGAAGGAAAATTTTCCCTATTCTCAAGAGCGGGATTTGAAATTTTAGGAAACAGTCGGCCAGAAGAAACACTTAATGAAGAGCGGTGTCATGGCGTATTAGGCGGAGACACGTCGTCACATCCACGCGCTATGCGCACGTCATGACAGAATAGGAACAGACGTCCCTACGTCAGCCTTCATCACAGCCGAATATCACATAAAGTGGTAGATCATCTCAGCCGTGGATCTCACAAGGTCAGAACCTCGATTAAACCCTTTGCAATCACTCATCATCCTCATTTGATTTCTGCAAATTTCTTTCTCAAATTCGGAGTACCCCCAATCTTGAAACTTTATACTATCAACATTATTCGAGATATCATGGGCAAGAGGAAAATTCCATCAGGAAACTCAGGGAAAACACTACAACTAAGAAAATCCCTCATAAGGAATTAAAGCGCCGATCAAACAATGCAGTCGACGCTGTTGACCTCTCCAACAAGGATACCCGAGTAAGTCAAGTTTTGAAGGAAAAGATCCTAAATCTGAAGGAAATTGATTATCTATGCTCCAATGAGAAGTTGTATAATATGCTACACAAAGAAAAGCTGATACAGTTTCTGGGTTTACACCCGCACAAGTTCAAGCCTCACCGCATCGCTGAATTTTATGAGAATGTGATTGTTGACAAGGACGGAATCAACAAGATTCTGATGCTTATCAATGCCGATACTATTGCAAATTTTTTCCATCTACCCAACACTGGTGAACACATCACCAGTTACCTAAAGAATGATGATGGGGCACGACAGAGGCATTGGAAGGTCTGGAAGAAGCCAGAGCATAAAGACAACTTTCATCTACCGACAAAGGTTTCCGAATTGAAGCCTTTTTACAAGACTCTAAGATAGATAGCACTTAGAATGATCTACTGCGGTGTAAGATCCTTCTCGGAACTAAGTCCACCCAAGTACATTGTTATGATGGTGTTGGATGATGACCCATGAGAGAATTGGGCTGAATTTATTTTTAGTCGTATTCTTGAGCATGCTAGAAAGAATGAGACCAACAAATTCAAGTCCAGTGTTGGTTTCGGGCTAAAAATCAATTACCTGATAGAGAAACTGATAGGTCTTACGGAAGAAGGGGAATACCTGGTCTCAACTGGTTTTCTACCTCAAGATGATAAAATTTACCAAAAAGCAGAAGAAGGAGATGATGATGATAATGGTGGAGGTGATGATAATAATGATAGCTATGGAAATCAACAGGAGGATGGTGTTGATCCGAAAGTTGTTATTGTTGATGAGTCCAGCTCACAGCCTACTAAAGGGAAACATGTACAGGAAGAAGCTGTTTCGACAAAGACGAAGAAGAGAAAGAGAAGAAGGCTGTTACTCACTAGTATGTTGGAATAAGAAAGGAAAAGGAGTAGAAAGGGCAAGCAGGCTGAAACTCTTGAAGGAAATCCAGAGGATGGGACAGTGCCTATTTTAGATCTTCAATACCCAACTCCTTCAGCGAGGGATTCTCCTTTTCAACAACCTTTCACTCCTTCAACATCTTCTGGCGGCACAACTACAAAGGCTCACCAGCCCACGCCTGAATCATATATGCAGATTACCCAGACGGTCTTAGAGACAGGGGAACAGTTTCAGAACTGTCGGTCTAGGAAACTGTCACCCAGGATCTACCGATGACAGCTGTTACTAATCAAGATCCACCTCCTCAGAAATCTATTACTATGCAAAAAGAGCCAGTCCAGAAAACTGTTGTTTTGCCAGTAAAAAAAACTGTCAAGCAGCAGTCATTGCAAGAAATTATTGCTAACAGATTGCGTCTTTCAGAAACTGCCGCACAAGCAGTAGATAAAACATATCTCGAGTCTCTTCTCCACAGGATTGATAAGAATCATGCTACTCTTGTGAAGATACAAAATCTTCAAATTTGGCTCAATAAAAAGACAGATGAGATCCAACTAGATCTTTTAGAGCTTGAAGATGAGAGAGCAAAAGAAATGGAGAGACTACGGAAGGAAGCAGAAGAGAAGGAGCTTGAGAGATTGAGAAAAGAAGAGGAAGAAGAGGGGCTCAGGAAAGAAGATGAAGAGACCTTGGCTCAAGCAATCCGACTCTCCCAAGTAATAACTCTTGCAGAAACTACCGAGAAAGTTGCCAAGCTTGTTCGTAAACGACAAGTGAAATTACTTCTTTAAAAGCACTTTCAGCGATTATTTTGAATCAAATTTGCTGAAGAATATTCTATTCAGAAAGCTCAGAAAATTTGCAAAGAAGAAGAAAAGATCGAACAATTAGAACGCGAAGCTGAACAACAAAGACTTAAGGCAGAACAACAGAAACAAGAAGCAGAGGAAGCTGCGGAGCTAAAGAGAAAGCAAGAATAAGAAGAAGCAGCTGCACTGAAAAGAAAAGAGGAAGAAGAAGCAGCTGCTGAAGCAAATAGAAAAGAAGAAGAAGAGGTCGCTGCCGAAAAGGCAAGAATTGAAGCAGTAGTAGCAAAGCAAAAAGAGGAAGAGGAAGCAAACAGCAGAGCTCATCCTCAACCAGAGCCATCTACTGCTACATCTCAGAGTCAAACCAGTGGAGACTCTAGAGCATTGGCTGCACTTGAACGAACAATGTCTCCTGATCCCATCTTTGTGGCAACACCTCATCTGTCCCTTGATGTTCTGAGATGAGAAATGGACCAGTAAATCCTTACTATTTTTGATTTTTTCAAAAAGGGGGAAGAAAGAAGAGATGAAACTGTGAAGCTGCAGTTGAAAATGATGGAGAGACGAGAAGAGGAGCGGAGAAGGCGAGAAGAGGAGCAAAGATTGCGGGATGAAGAGATAAGAATGCAATTAGAAGCAATAAAGGCTTCTAGAGAACAAGAGTTGAAACTCTTTATGGAAGTGACCACATCTCTTAATGAGCAAGCTGGATCCTCCACTTCTGCCGCAACTTCCTCAAAGCCAAAGGGCGCAAATTCCTCAAAACAAGAAAAGGACAAGGACAAGGATCAAGACAATCAAAAGGAGTAATTCTGTTAATATGAACTTTTTTTGTTTTTTCTTTTATTACCGTAGTTTTAAAACTTTTCATGTACTTGTAATCGAACACATATAGTGAAAAGTGAAAAACTAATGGTTTGAAGACAACTACTCATTGTCTCTTACCTTGATTCTTGACTGGCTGAATTCTCACATTCCAGTGTGATAAGCAATTCCTTCTCTTATCATTCTAATTTGATTTATATTAATCAAGAATGTTCTCTCCCATTCAGGGGGGAAGATCAATTAGAGTAGGTCGAGTGTAGAAGAAGCACAGTTCTGAGTAATGTTAGATTGACAAACCTTGTAAACTCAGATCAACTGCATCTTTTCGCCAACTTAGATAGACTTAGAGGTATGGTTTTGACAACATCAAAAAGGGGGAGAATGTTAGGTGTTGATGTAGAAATCCCACCTTTAAAATTGATGTTTTATTGTGTCAAAACTGTGTACCAAAGTCTAGGCCTTAGAGTTATTACCTCATGTAATCCTAGTATAGGATGATAGAGTTGTAAAAGTCTAGGAGAAGAGAACTGTCAAAAATTATGGAACAATTTTTTAAAAAGAAGCCGTCCAGACGAGAAAACTATCAAAGATAAATGACGAGAAAAACTGAGCAGAGAACGGACGCGAAAAACTGTGCAGACAGTCTATCAACTGTCAAGGATTGTATATCAAATAAAACTGTGGATACAATTTTCATAAAGGAAACTGTCGAGAGGCGCTCACAGTTTCAGGTCAAGATAGTTTTCATGTCAAAGGAATACGCGAATAGCAAGATGTCGATCAGTCACAAAAGAACATTAAAGAAGTCAATGATAAGAGACAAAGAAACACTCAGTTACGACTGGCATACAACGTTGTTCGGCGTCCTACACATCAAGTACAAACTGCCCTGCAAAAAGCATAGTAATGTTTCAGAAAAGGCAGAGGAGCAGGTCTACTTTACATAGAAGGATGGACACTGATTGGAAATCCTTCAAAATGTCTCTACTGGCTATTTTCAAATCTCCTACTATTTTCAAAACCTTCCTGTCACTCTGCCGAATTTAAAACTCAAAGCATTGAAAGTTATCTAGCAAGAAGGCATTAACTCTGTGGTTTATTTATTGAACATGAGGCATTATTGCTTAAGGAATCCTCAGAGATTCACCGTGTGACCTAGTGTACACGAGGATTAAGTCATTCGACTTAATCTACTTTTTTGGTGTTCTTACTTTTCAAAGTGAGAACACTGCAGCCTGATTTTCTAAGGAAAAGAAGGTTATTAGGGGCAACTGCCAACCAGCATACGTTCTGGAAAGAACTGAACCATCCACCCACCGGAGAAGGATAAGGGAGGTCTGTCCTCAATCCGTTTCCGATGACTTTTAGTTCTGAGGAGACTTCGAGTTGGTACCTGGCTTCGAGGAACTGAAGAAGGAGTGGGCGAGTGATCCATTCTGCCGTGGACGGTGGTCTCTACAGCATTTGGCTATAGATCGTAAGGATTGTATCTTCATTACTTAGTGAATTACCGGATCTATTTCCGAAGAGTGGACGTAGGACTTAAGGCTCCGAACCAGTATAAATATCATGCGCCATATACAGTTTTACTTACTTTCTGCATCATTCAGTTTTCAATTGTGTTTTGAAACCTTCAACACTTGTCTGAAAAGTGTTGAAGTGTATAGTTGTTGACTGCTAATAACTGTAAACTCGTAACCTAATCTGCTGGCTAACACAAACTATCATTTTTAAAACTGTTACTTAAAAACTGAGTTGAGTCGAAACTGAACTGCCTACGTTTAAGAGTGCGAATAACTCTCTTTATACTTCTGCTGCACATCATACGTACTCTGATCTGGGACCAACACTAGTTGCATCGCACGGTGTTGTTCCATTCCCAGCAGCAGGTTTTGGAGTGCATTAGCCCGCATCTCCGGGATTTCTGCCTGCCTGGTCGGAGAGCTTTCAGCGTCGGAGCTCATCGCCGGGGCGCGTTCTTCGGTCATTTCCTGCAAAAAATATTAGAATTTTGTTCCAAAGGCCCCACGGTGGGCGCCAAATTATTTAGGTTCGATTTTTTATGGGATAGGGACCTTCGGAACTCATCGAGAATTGAATAGGAAAGTGACCGATAGAGTAATAATAATAATTCAATGGAATAATGCAATGTTTAATAATTTGATACGTGTGCGTGATAGGTAGGCGTACAAGTGTATATAGCCCAAAAAAAGTGTGTAAAAATGAGCTAGTGGCATCCCTTTTATAGACTAAGGGAGACCGCTACAACCCTAACTTCTTTCATGGGCCGGTCCGGCATTTGGGGAGGGCCGTTAAGCTTTCTTCGGGGTCCACGAGCTAGGGTTCCCAATGGGTGGCAGATCTTTTCTGTTAGAAGTGCGCGACTTTCGGGGGTGGTTCCATCTTTAGGGGGCCGCTGACGTGTGGTCCTTCAACCTCCTTCCGAGTTCTACGCGTCTCTGGATTCGGATGTGTTACTTCTTTGGTGGGTCATGTACGAGCATCTGGGCTTCTCCTTCCTCCTTTGTGACGATGGGTAGAAGACGGAGAGGGTGCATGCTTCTTCTAGATTATGTCTGGGCTTGGCTGGGTCTGTTTTGGGAGAATTGGGTCCGATGGGATGTGAGGGTCTCGTTGCGTGGACCTCTTTTGGGCTGTTGTTGTCATAATTGGGTCTGGGCCTAGTTTTTCAGCCCAACTGTTTTTGGGCCCAACATGTTTTATTTCTAAAACATCCAGATTAAGATGTGAAGAAAAAAAGGAGTGTGAAGAAATATATATACATAAATAAGGTTGTGGAACGTGATCCTAAAATATATGCATCTTCAAATGTATATCTCCAACACATCATTATTTGCCGCTTGAACCTCTATTTTCAATTTATTCTCTACTCTTGCCATTATCTTTTAATCTATAAAGTTTGTAAATCTTTTGGTTTGGTGTTAGTGTTTAGCGGTAAAGTTTACGAAATGATCGTATTAAATCTATTTTGTTTTCTTAATTACTACTCCCTCCGTCCCGCTCGAATTGCTACACTTGCCAAATTGGGCGTCTCACCCGAATTGCTACATTTCTAAAAGTGGTAGTTTTTTCACACTCAACAATAAAATATTAATTTCACTTACACTCACATTCTTAATTCTCGTGCCGAAAAGAAATGTATCAATTGGCACGAGACGGAGAGAGTATTTTGCTTTGAATTATTGGGTTTAAAACATGATTTGAAAGTTGGTTGTGCTTTCATAAATTGGGGAAATCGAATTGGGGCATGATATATATTTACTCTAATTATTGAATTTTAAAAAATAAATTATAATATGGAAATAAGAATATTACAGTTTGACCTCAAATTAGGTACCCACGTTAAAATGATAGACTAATAGAATTTGGAATAATTAATTCTTAGTACTTTTTTTTACTATATATTCAACTATGCAAATAGTCAAAATATTTTCTACTAATAATAAAAAGAGGCAAATCGGATCAGGAAAATCACATGCCATATGTTGAGCTAATGGCGGTAGTGTTTTAATGAATATCGGATTCGAAACCTTTTATTCAATAGCTATACTAACCAATGTTGAAATTTTCAAATATGATACCAGATATTTTCAGAGTTTTTTTAACGTCTTTTATAAATAAAATTGGCTTTACTAAATTAAATACATGATATTTTGTTTTGTAATAATAAAGTATATTTAACAAAATTATATATTTGCATATATCATTCAGTAAATTGTTTTAAATTCAGCAAAATCATATATTGATATAATTAATATAAACTAATTTCTATATTAATTATACATACAATCATCAATAATACATATGAGGTGAGATATAATTTGATACATTTTAAGTAAAAATATAAGCATATTTTAGAAAACTGTAAAAGGTATAATTAGTAATTATGATAGTTGTAAAATTAGAGATTACATCATCTAAATAATAAAAGAGATAATAATGAAGGGATCACAAATTGTGATCTCAACAACAAAAGCTTAAATTTAAGCTAAGCAAAATTAATTTATTTTAAACGGTGTATGTGTTTGAAGTAATAAAACTGTCACCTGTGACCACATTTCAGATTATAACTCTAATATTTAATGTTTAATTGTTCCAATATCGAATTAAAATAATTGCACTCGTTATTTGTGAATATGATAGGAAAAGTACGAATATTTTAAATTCTGAATAGGTCCAATCAAATCAAAACAATTAATGCACTCATTAAATATTTAGAAGTATATTAGTTTATGTTATACTTGATGTGACCTTCTAAAATAAAATAGATAATTTGCAAATTATATATTAAAACTATTTTTCTATAATTGTTAGATTTTCAGTTTTTTTACGTTCTAAAATAAAACTATTTTTTATAATTGTTAATTTTACAGAATCCAAATAATAATTCCTCATTATTACAAGAATCTCACGTCAAGTTATATTTAAGAGCTTTATGGTTCTGCGTAGAAACAAGAAGTAATGGCGTCATCGAATGTGAGAGAGCGGCTGAAGGGTTGTTCAGACAACATGATGAATGTAGCAATTGGCGCAGCCGATGAAGCCAAGAAAATAGTCGGTGAAGATCCAAGGAAAATGGTCCACGCAGCCAAAGTGGGGCTGGCCATGGCCGCAATCTCATTATTCTACTGCTTCGACATCTTTAAAGATGGCGCTAAAGCAGGCGGCGGCCTCTATGCTATGTGGGCCGTCAACACCGTCGCCATCATCTTCGAGTTTTCCGTGGGTCAGTCGTCAGTCTATTCACTGCCTCATTATTCATCAATTAATTTTTTGTGAGTCTTAAATCTATTATCTATTTGTTTGTTTCAGGGGGGACGATCGGCAAAGGATTTAACAGAACGATCGCAACGCTGGTGGGAGGGGCATTAGGGGTCGGGGCGCACGGCGCGACGTCGTTTGCCGGGAACACGGCGGAATGCATCATCCTTGCGGCCATTATTTTCTTCATATGTAAGAAAAAGTATTGCTATAATTTTTTACTATATATAGACAGAGAATGGTGAGGAAATGTTTTTGGTGGGGAAGTGCAGCCGGGGTGGCGACATTTGCTCGGTTTTTCCCGAAGCTGAAGGCGAGATACGACTACTGCTTCCTGATAATAATCGTGACGTTTGGGTTGATAGCGGTGTGCACTTACCGTGGGCAGAAGCTGACGGAGATGGCGGAGAAGAGGATGTCGACGGCGTTGATAGGGTATGCGACGGTTTTGATTTGCTGCTTTATATGCCCATGTTGGGCTGGCCAAGATCTCCACAACCTCGTTGCTAATAATATCGAGGCCCTCGCAACATTCTTGGAAGGCAAGTGCAATTTCTTGTCATCATTCCTAACTAGATTATAATATTATATTATTTTAAGAATATATTTCTTGAAGTATTTAACTTTTTTCTAAAATGCACCTATAGACACACAAATAATTCTGTTAACTGAAACTCTAATACATAAAAAAATATATATATATATATGTATAAATAACTTTTCTAATTACATCTGCAAAATGCATGATAAAAATATATATGTATATATAAATATATTAACACAAAATGTAAATTATTGTTAAAATGTATAATTATGATTATTAAAATAAATGTAACTTACAACATTACCCTCTTCAAGTCTTTGGAATTAGGCACCAAGTTTTTTTATGATAGCATGTATGCGAACACCAATAAAAATCCGAAAATAAATAAAATTTGTGATATAGATATTAACAAATGTACAAATAATAAAAACAATATACTAAATAATACCTTGAGATCATGCAACATACATTGAAGACAATGAATTAAATTCTTATAACTTAAATGAGGAACCATACAAGGGAATAATTCTTAGCTTCAATGCTAGTTTCGATCTTCTGATATATATGAAGATCATTAACCAAAGGAAAGAGTGGAGGCATTATACAAAATAAGAGTTTGTACGTGATGGTGATAAGAGAAAACATCAAAACCTATATTTTGAGAGATTGATACAAACGACTTACTACACAAAGTAGGTATTTTTACAATTTTTTATCTCTTAAATTAATTGCATGGTTTTATTATACACTAATTATTATACCCCGCCAATATATAAAAACGTGATTTTAGATTAATTTATAAACGTATATATACAACATGCAATAAATTAATTAGATATAGGCAATTAAGTAATATTTTATGCATGATTTAATTACTTAGAATTAGATGCACGTGTCTTTTCTTGAAAAGTAGTTATTTTGCTAGATTTACTATATTAGGGATTAATCTTGGCGTAAATCAAGCAAAATAATTAAACACGTAAATCGTGGTTTAATACCAATAATATTTGCAGTTTTTGGACTTTGAGTTATGAGTTGGTCTCCTGAGAGACGGTTTCACTACTTTTATATTGTGAGACGGACCTTAATACATCATTTCAATAAGTTAAATACATCATTTCATTTTTAAGAATTACATTATTTGCAACAAAGAAATACATCATTTGCAATAAAGAAATACATCATTTCATTAAACTCATATTACAATAAAAATGGTGAAACATCATTTACAATAAAAAAAATACATCATTTCATTAAATTCGTTGAGACCGTCTCATCTGAGACTTTCCTTGAGTTATATATACGATTTTTTTTTATCTTGAATAAGTTTATTTTTATCTTGATATAGATATAAATTTGCATCTGTTATTCATTTGTGTATATATTATATATATGGTTATGATATATATGAGAAATTGCAGGTTTTAGTCGCAAATATTTCGAGAGCACGAATGAGAAAAGTCGTGAAAATAGTGAATCATTGATGAATGGATACAAGTCCGTTCTCGATTCAAGATCAACGGAAGAATCACTGGTTAGTAAAACAAGTATTCTTATGCTCAATGTAGTTCAAGATTAGAATGGTGAGTCTGTGTACATGTTCAGGTAAATTTCGCGAAATGGGAGCCCAGACACGGGAAATTTCGTTACTGGCATCCATGGGATCATTACCTTAAAATCGGATTGCTAACCAGAGAATGTGCATGTCGGCTCGATGCATTGAACTCCTGCCTTGACTCAGAGATACAGGTACATTAAACATAATTGTTATTTCTAAGAGTTTCTATATATATCCTTGTTATTTCTGTGTAGGCATCATTGGAGATTCGAGCAATGATGAAAGCAGTATGCATGGAGATGAGCAGGGAATGCAGCAGCGCTCTGAGGGAGCTGGTAGTGGGGATGAAGACGATGACTTGTCCTACACCTGCTGATTCCCATGTCGAAAGGGCAGAAGCCGCAGCTACCAATCTGAAATCCTTGCTGCAGACTCAAATCTGGGCTGATGCCCAACTTCTTGATGTATGCCCAGTGGCGATGGTGACGTGCTTGCTCATGCAAATCGTGCCGTGCACTGCCAAGATTGCGGACTCTGTTCACGAGCTTGCTACCTTGGCCAAATTCAAGAATCCAAATGTAGTTACGCCTGATCAAAAACTGGAAAGTGTGACAATAATCCACAATCTTGACAAGTCCCATCATTCTGGTAGTGAGGGATGACTGAATATGTAGCTACTCAAGTTCATTTACTTTGATATCGATTTGCCAAATCTCAAAAAGAGTAGACATAATTCAAATTAGAATTAATCTTGGTTTGAGTTTAATAACACCCACACACTTAATTGCGTTTACTTTTACGAAAGTTAGTGGTTCATAATCACAATTAAAAAGCATATTTGTTTTGAGATTTATGGTGTACAAAAAATAGTTTAAGTCGCTGACGCAAGCCGAATTAGGGGCCCACATGGTGTAAGAAATATCTGATAGCGAGGACTGAAGAGAGTAGCCAAAGTCATCGATGGCGGAATCTTCCACTTCTGGAGATGAAAAGATTCACGTTTTCTGGCACCAAAGCATGCTGAAGCATGTTACGGGTCGGGGCGTATTCGACTCGGGTTTGGATCCGGGCTTTCTTGATGTTCTGGAAGCTCACCCGGAGAACTCAGAGCGGGTCAAGAATATGGTTTCGATTCTCAAACGGGGCCCCATCGCCCCTTTTGTTTCTTGGCATCAAGGCCGCCCTGCCCTCACCTCTGAATTACTCTCTTTCCACACCCAAGGTTCATTTATTTTCCTTTTTCTATTTTTTTTTTTTTTTTGCTAAACCTCTGTTTTTCTTGGTAAAAATCGCTTCTTGGTGTTGAGAAATGTTAATTCTTAATGGTGCCGTGAGAAAAATGGTTGGGTTTTATGAATAAGGTTAGTCTTTCATTTAAATAAGATTCTCAATTTAGATGGATGCACAATCTGGAATGTGATGCCCAAAAAGATCAAATTGTGTTAATTTTTATTAGTAGGGTTGGAGTTGGTGGTTCCAATTCCATGGCCTTTTTTTTTTTAAGCGTCAAGGGAGAGAAAGAAAGTTGGTTTTTAGATAATAGTTTACTGTTTGTGATGTCCCACAAAATTTAGCAGCATTCAAAATGAGTCCCAACAATTCTAGATGTATATGTACGACTTGCTAAACAGCCTACACTGTTTAGCTTATCAAGAATCCACATTGTATTCCAGCTATTCACTGATGAAATGGTTGAGTAGTAATATGTACGAATCTATCACTACACCAGGCATATGACCCGTGCAGCTCGAAATCTGTACACTAGTAAAATGAATGTTTGTGAGGTCTAAACCTGGGAAAAACACTTGGAAGTTATGGTAATGAAAGCCCATGACAAACCTCAAATGTTTTCAAGGGATGAGCCAAATTATTCTTTGAGATGCTGGATTGGAGTGACAAGTAGTTGAACATACATGTTAATGTATTACAAGCATTCTTGAAAGTGTGTATTAGTTGATGTTGGTGGCGAATACAAATGGAACAAGATGTAAACAACAACATTAATATAAGTACACAAGTATGTGTGA